>CM030945.1:2254212-2288889 GCA_018136815.1 Isochrysis galbana
TAACCCTAACCCTAACCTAACCCTAACCCTAACCCTAACCCTAACCCTAACCCTAACCCTAACCCTAACCCTAACCCTAACCCTAACCCTAACCCTAACCCTAACCCTAACCCTAACCCTAACCCTAACCCTAACCCTAACCCTAACCCTAACCCTAACCCTAACCCTAACCCTAACCCTAACCCTAACCCTAACCCTAACCCTAACCCTAACCCTAACCCTAACCCTAACCCTAACCCTAACCCTAACCCTAACCCTAACCCTAACCCTAACCCTAACCCTAACCCTAACCCTAACCCTAACCCTAACCCTAACCCTAACCCTAACCCTAACCCTAACCCTAACCCTAACCCTAACCCTAACCCTAACCCTAACCCTAACCCTAACCCTAACCCTAACCCTAACCCTAACCCTAACCCTAACCCTAACCCTAACCCTAACCCTAACCCTAACCCTAACCCTAACCCTAACCCTAACCCTAACCCTAACCCTAACCCTAACCCTAACCCTAACCCTAACCCTAACCCTAACCCTAACCCCAACCCTAACCCTAACCCTAACCCTAACCCTAACCCTAACCCTAACCCTAACCCTAACCCTAACCCTAACCCTAACCCTAACCCTAACCCTAAACCCTAACCCTAAACCCTAACCCTAAACCCTAATCCCTAAACCCTAATCCCTAAACCCTAATCCCTAAACCCTAAACCCTAAACCCTAAACCCTAAACCCTAAACCCTAAACCCTAATTGAATTTCATTGAATCCGGATTCGCATTCGAATACACCTCAATAGGAATTCGAATCCGACTTTGAACTTCTCAAATTCGAATTCAATTTAAAGTACATTGTCAAGTTAAACACAAATTCATTAGGAATCAAAGTCGAGTTCAATTCGTATTCAATTCAATCCAAATTCAAATTCATGAAATGAAGTCTGGTGCTTGCTTATTTTTTCCGATAACATGGGTGGTGTGCCCCACCACTTGATCAATTTTGGCTCTCAACTTGCAATCCCACGCGAGCACGATCAACAGCCAACTTGGCGGGCTACTGGCCGCCCAGCGCGCCCCGTTCACTGTGTCTTCACCTGCACCTGCAGTTCTTGCACTCTCACCTTCACCTGCACCTTCACTGAAGAGAAAACTTCGGACCAGCACCTTCCTGGTTGGAAAATTTTTTTATTAATCGAGTGGGGAGAGAGACGAGGGGAAATCTTCCCCCGGTCCGACGATAAAAAATGTGGGCCTCAGGATCAACAAGAATTCTTTTTTAACCCAGCCTCCCCCACCTCTACCGAGCTCTCGCGAGCAGGGTCTCGGAAAATGTCTTCATTCCCTCATCGCCAATTTTGTTGTATGAGAGACGGAGATTATTGAGATTGTTCAAGGTTTGGTGTAACTCCACACTTAAGGATATCGGAGTGTCTTCGAAGGTATGACTCTTTCCAAATCATATTCTTGAACAAGGGTGGGAGGCTTGGACCATCATGCTGGCCACTTAATGTCACTCACAGTGAGCACATGGCTATAATGAGCATGACCAACATTGTGGCAAAAATCACTTACTTGTTGCACGCCTTTCTTTCCACGCACATTTCCACAACGAAGATGAACTTGCTTACACCAAACCTTACGCTTGCTACAAGCTGAAAGAATGTGATCTTCAGTACCAAAAAGAAGATTTCCAATAAGGTGGCCACAAAGACCATCATCCCAAGAGCATGGCTTATCGGGGAGAGCGTGGCTCCAGACATTGCAAATGTGCTTGACATCATATGAGTGGTCGAGGTGGAGCCCAGCAAGGCGCTCTCCAAGTTCAATTGAGTCAACCTCATTAAGATTGATGCAAATATCATGAGGGCATGGGGAACCTACAAGTGTGCCAGAACAATGGACCATTCCATCAATTGGTTGGAGAGCACGTAGGAACATGGGCTTGTACTCAATCTCTGCAAATTTCACAAAGGCTGTCCATTGTTCTTCTCCAAGGCGCTTGCGCATTCCACCATGGAAGCCAATGCGTGACTTGTTTGCGGTCAATAGGGCACTCCATCTCTTCCGAGCACGAGTATGACACACTTTGGCTATACACAGTGTGAGGTTCTGGTGCCGAAAGGTGACAATGAGGGCTCGCTCCAGCGGCTATCTCCCCGGGTGCCGGGGACTTAGCCGCTGCAGCGGCCGCGGAGGCCCGCCGCGCGCCGCTCCCCTCCCCCCCCTTCCCCCACTCCTCTCTGGCAGCCCAGCTTGCCACAGGGGTGTACTCGCGCGGCCAACACCAGTGGTAAGCCCCCCCCACGCTGCCTGCCGCGATGTGCCCCTTCACGCTCGCCGCGCTCACCTCCAGGTCGTTCTCGCACTCCCCCCCCTTCGCAGCGCGCAGACGAGCGCCAGAAGCCAGGTGCGAGCAGCGCGCGCGCAGCGCGAGCCGGCCCGTAGAGCGCCTGGCGCGTCGGCCCTTTGTACGACGGAGGCGCCGTCTTTAACACGGTCACGAGCTTCTTAAATTTGGGATGATCCACTGCCGCTGCCGGGACATTGCACGCAAAAAAGAAATCGGCGATGGCATCATCGCATGCCTCTTTAAGCGGCACGTTGAAGTCAAGGGGCATCTGACCTTTCTCGCGCAGCAAGGAGAGGGAAGGTGACAACGACGGCGAAAAAGTGGACGAGGAAGAATGTGCCGACAATGAGGCTGCCTCATTGACCTCCCTGATCATGGCCTTCTTGCGCTTCACCACATTCTTGGACAGCTCGTTTTTGCGTACCTCGTCCACAAGCTTCAAGAAGTCGTTGTCTTCGCTCTTGCACTTGGCCGACTTGCTCCTCCCGAACAGGTGATCGGCGACCCGAGTCGCTCCTCCCTTACGGGTTTCGCCGCAACCTCCACATCTCCACAAGGGGTGATTGGGGTCCTCCTCAGACAAGATGCTTACACACTTCCACACTGGGTCGGTGCGTTTGGCCCAGGCGGAGCGCTTACGCACCATGAGTTGGGGTTGGCTCAGACCTGTGGCGCGCGTGGGTAGCACGCTGAATACGGCGCCTTCCCCCTCGGTTGCCTGCCCCTCAGGCTCGGGGGGGCCCTCTCCCTCCTCCTCTAGATGGCGTGACGGCGCACCAGCGCCGCGCCCTCCGTCGAGGAGCGACGCCCATGAATGAGAAGTTGGGGCGGTCTGGTGCGATGGCCATGCCGGTGGGATGTTTGGCGTGGTGGAGGCTGCCGTGGTGAGCGCCGGAGCTGAGCGTGATGCGCGGTCGGGGTTCGGGTTGAAGGCGGAGTGCATCCGGGTGATGGAGGGCGGAGAGGGGGGGATAGGAGCGAGGGGAAAGGGGAAAGGGCGCACGCCAAGAGCCACGAGCGCGCGGGGGGGGGGGGGGCAAGGTACAAGGTATGTTGTATGTTGTGTTAATGTTGTGTTTCACTGTGTTTCACTGTGTTTCTTCCAAGGCCAAACACAGAGGGTTTTGACTGTGTTTGGAAGGATTTTCACTGTGTTTAACATCTAGGCTCCCCAGCGAGAGAGACACGGAGCGTTCCGCGTGGAGTTGCTGCCCCCCCCCCCCGCCCCTCCCCCCCAATTTTCTTTTCCACCGCCCCTCCCCCCCTTTCCCCTTTCCCCTTTCCCGCCTTTCTCCCCCCGCCGCGCTCGCTCGCGCCCCTCCCTTCTTCCACTTCCATTCCCCCTCCACCCTCCTCCACCCTCCCGCGACCGCCGCGCCCACTCTCCCCCCTTTCCGCCCCTTGCGCTAACTCCCGTCTCCCCCCATCCCCCCCTCACTCTCACCCTCTCCCCTTCCCCCCTGTGTCCTCTCGCTCGCTCGACCCTCCTCCACACGCACAGAGCTTTCCCCTCCCTCTTCCCCCTCCCTTTACCTCTCTCTGTACCACCCCTAACCCCCCCAGGCCCCTTCTCCCATTACCGCTCCCCCCCCCCCCCCCCCCAACCCTCCTCCCCAACGCGACGCTGCATGTCCTCCACTCGCCGCTCCTCTCGCTCTGAGCATGCCCCTCCGCCCCGCCCTCCCTCCCCCTTACCCGCGTCGCCCCGCTCCGCTGCCTCGCGAGCCTCCTCCGAATCGGAGGACGAGGAGGGTGCGGCCCATCCGGAGAGGCAGGCGCGCCTGCTCAAAGAGATGCGCAGGCTGATGCCCGGCTCGCGCTCTCACGCGCGTCGTGCCGTATCCACCAGCCAGATGGGCGCGCATGAGGCAGGGCCGCGGCTACGAGCACGAACGGCATCCGTATCGTACAGAGAGCCATCAATACGCGACCTCGCTGCACGCTCACCCGAGCCCGTAACGCGTTCGCCCCAGCGGGCGCCGCCGCTACGCGCTGGCGAGTGGATTGAGGTCGAGGTCAGCGCGTGGGAACGCATTGAGACTCTTGATACGGGTGAGGTGCGCTGGTTCAACCCATCGACCGGCGAGCGGCGGCGCGATGAGCCAGGCGCTGCCTGGCTGCAGGAGGTGGAGTGGCGTCCGGCGCAGGTGCGCGCGCTGCTGGGCGGCGGCCGCTTCTCCGCGGTCATCAATAATGACGAGGCATTCGTCGAGGAGTACGGCCCGGACGACGAGGGGAAGGAGTGGCGGCGCTCGAGCTCGCGGTACGGTGGACTGAAGCGGCAGCGCAAATCGGTCGACCATTACCAGCCCGAGGTGCAGCGTGCGCGCGCGCTCGACGGCGACGGCCGTTCGCTACAGGTGGGGCCCTTCCGGATGGGTCCGCGTCCGCCGCGCGCTTCCGGCGGCTCACGCAGCCGCCGTCGCATCGGAGAGGGCTTTGGGGCGCGCCGGCGGCAGCGCTCTGGCGGTGGCGGCTCGAGCGATGAGTCGACGACCAACAATTCGGAGGAGGAGTTTGAGGCGCGCAAGAAGCGCTCAGAAGCGCGGCTGCGCGGCGCCATCCGGCCCATCGGCGGGCGTGGTGCCGCCTCGCTTGCCGGTGGTGCTGCCGTGGTTGGCGAGGGCGGTGCGCGTGTGCTCGGGCCGGCGGTTGGCGACGTGGGTGCGCGAGGCGACGTGCAGCCGATGGCGATCGAGGCGGGCGGCGGCTGGTCCAAGGTCGGCGGGCTCGAGGGTCACGTCAAGGCGATCAAGGAGATGGTGCTGATGCCGTTGCTCTACCCGCACGTCTTCGCCTCGCTCGGCGTCACGCCCCCGCGCGGCGTGCTGCTGCACGGGCCGCCCGGCACTGGAAAGACGCTCGTCGCGCGCGCCCTCGCGCAGTCTTGCTGCGCCGCCGGCCGCTCCGTCAACTTCTTCATGCGTAAAGGCGCCGACGTGCTCTCCAAATGGGTCGGCGAGGCGGAGAAGCAGCTGCGCCTCCTCTTCGAAGAGGCCACGCGCCTTGCTCCCTCCATCATCTTTTTTGACGAGATTGATGGCCTCGCGCCTGTCCGCTCGTCCAAGCAGGACTACATCCACGCCTCCATCGTCTCGACACTCCTCGCGCTAATGGACGGCCTCGACTCGCGCGGCCAGGTGCGCGCCGTGTCTGACCCTCACTCGAGTGCACCTACTCAGTCTCTGTTTATCTCCCCTTTTCCCCTTCGCATTCGCCAGGTCATCCTGATTGGCGCGACCAATCGGATCGACTCGCTTGACGCCGCTCTCCGCCGGCCCGGTCGCTTCGACCGAGAGCTCCAATTCGCGCTGCCCTCTTCCAAAGACCGGGAGGCCATCCTACGCATCCACACCGACGCGTGGCAGCCGCCGCCTGCCGTTGAGCTCCTTAGTGAGCTCGCTGCGCGTACACACGGCTTCTGTGGCGCCGACCTCAAGGCACTCTGCGCAGAGGCAGCGCTCCGCCGGCTGCGTGCCACCTTCCCGCAGGTTTTTGAGGAGGAGGAGCGGTACGAGATCGACGCCAAGGGTATTGTTGTGCTGCGCGAGGACTTCCTTGACGCACTCAGCATCATCACGCCTGCCGCACAACGTTCCGTCTCGCTCGCCGCCTCGCCGCTGCCTCCCCACCTTGTGCCGCTACTAGCACGCCCACTTGAGCACGCGCTCGACGCTGTCAAAGCCATATTTCCGCCGCTCGTCCACGCTGACGGTGCGCGCTCCGCATTCCGAGGCGCTGGTGCGCCGCTCGCCGTTGACGTAGGCGGTGTGCCCTACCACACCGTTTGCCGCCCTCGCCTTCTCCTACACGGCCCACCCGGCAACGGACAGACACCCTTGGCGTTGGCGATACTTCACGCGCTAGAGCACTGTCACCTCTACTCGCTCGAGCTCGCCGCCCTCACCTCCGCGGGGCACTCGTCCATTGCCGAGGCTTGTGCCCGAGTGTTAGCCGAGGCGAGGCGCACGCCGCCGGCAGTTGTGCTCTTGCCGTCGGCGGACACATGGCTCTCATGCGCCGACACGATGCTGTTCGCGACGCTCGCCTCGATGCTTGACGCGCTCCCCGCTGGCTGCCCGATGCTCTTCTTGGGCACGAGCGACGCGCATCTTGAGCAAGTGGATGAGTTGACGGCTTCGAGGCTGAGGGCTCTGTTTCCGGCCGACGTCCTCGAGGTGGGGCCTCCATGCGTCGCCGCGCGTGAGCGTATGTTCCGTAAACTCAGTGCGGACGCCGCCGCATCGCCCGCTCCACCATCCAAGAAAACGGTCGCGCGCCCGCGCAAGCTTCGCAAGGCGCCACCGCTGCCGCCTCCGGAGCCAAGCCCCGCTGAGATCGCGGCGCGTCGCGCGGCGCGCGTCGCGAGCGAGCGCGAGATGCGGGCGTGCCTGCGTGAAGTCTGCTTTGTACTAGGGTCCGACAGGCGCTTTCGTGAGTGGGCGAGGCCGGTCGATCCGAGTACCGAGGCGGGCGCCGAGTATGTGGAGGTCGTTGGCGCGCCGATGGAGCTCGCGCGGCTGCTGGAGCGTGTCAACGGCCGAACAGTGACGTGCCGCTCGGCATTTGAGGCGCACCTCCGTCGTATCGTTGAGTGCGCCGAGGCCTTTTACGGCGCCGATGGCTCTCGTGGCGCGGCGATGGGCCTCGCGGACCCAATGCGCCCGATTGCCAATGCGCACACCTTGCTGGACGAAGCACTCGAGCTTCTCGACGAGATCGACCCCAAGCTAGTAGAAGAGGCAGAGGCCCTCGCGGCTGCCCAGGCCCGAGCCGGCCACGCCCAGGCAGATCCCAAGAGTAAGCAGCGTCTTGGTGCCTCCAAATTGCCGGCCGATGCGCAGATCGATGATGCGCAGCCAGGCGGCCAACGGGCCGCTGCCAGTGGCAGCGCCTCGGCCGCTCGCCCGCAGGGCGACGGTGCCGATGGCATTGCGGCCTCTGATGCAGCCATGGCTCGGCGCGCAAGGGCGGAGCACAGGGCGCGGCTGTCACCCACACGGGACGAGGCTAGTATCGCCGTAGCCGAACCTCCAGTTGCGCCCGCGCAGTGTGGCCCAGCGGACGAGGAGCCTTCCTTATCGGAACTGCCCGTCGCGATATCCAACATGGACAATGCTATCTCCGAGCTCGGCGAGACAGTGGACAGGCCCACCGGCGGCGCGGACGTTATCGACGCCGAAGCGCTCGAAGAGTGGGTCGCCAGTTATGTGCAACGCGTGGTGGAAGCCACTGAGGGCTGGAGTGTCGGCGAGGTTGAGGCGCTCGCTCTCGACCTATGGAAGTGCGTGCATGCCCATCACAGCAAGCCCTCTGAAGGGCAGCTCCGAAGCGATTTGCAAGGGGGCCTCGAGCGCCACATTTCTAGGTGCAAAAGCCGAAAGGAAAAGTGCTAAATAAGACTAACGGTACCGTACAAGGGAGGTAGTTTGGTAATCCACTAGGGGAGGTGTCCCCCAACGAGTGCGCTTCACCCCAACGAGACGTCGCTCAGGGCCACCGCTAGACTAGTTCTTCATGAGATCAGACGAGCCAGTGCTGTCTGCATTTGGAGGCCTCGGTGACACTCTTGCCGTCCATGGTGACGGGCCTGCTACGTCGATTTGTGAGGCAGTCGTCAAGACTTGTCTACCCACCAAGGGCGCGAGGCCTCAAAGTCTCTCCGAGCAAAGTACTTCCGTCCCGTCCCGTCCCGTGTGTACAACACCATGTGCTCATTGCATTTTCAAGGGTCGCAGTCGACGTTTGTGCACATGGAATGCGTCGTATTCGTCAGCTATATTTTCGTTGTGTACCAGGTTTCGAATCTAGCTAGCAAGCTTGCTATGGAATACGCAACGTTTCCCCCTGCACACAGGCGAGGTGGCAGCTGCCCCCCCCCCCCCCCCCTCATTTTGAAAACTGCCGCCGACCTCTTATTCAGTGGTACTCAACTAAGTCTATACTTGCTCAACCTACTTTTAGCTAAGTAAGTGGGGGTCAATGGGGGCCTCGCGCCCCCCTCTCTCCATCGCGGACCCCTCTCGGGATGGGCCGCCGTACAATCAACCGCCCCAGCTAGCCCCTACCCTCTGGCAGGGGCTGGGCAATCATCATTCCGGCCCAGACCCCTAGTGGGCACGGGCCGCGATTCGCACACCCACGCCCGCGCTCGGTCTGCCCTCGAGCGGACGCTCCCCCCTGCTCCAGGTCGCCAGACATACCAAGGGCCTCTGGGCGGCTCCCATGGCCAGCGACCAGCGAGGCGAGCGTGGGAGGGGCAAGGGGCAGGGGGGCGCGAGGGGTTGAGCCTCAGCCTCCACTGCCCCTCGAGTTGCCCTTGCTGGACCTCTGGGAACCCCCCAATAGGCCCAGATAGAAATATGCAGGATATGTTTTGCATATTTTGGCCCACTTTCGGCGATTTTGCATATCTCTGCATATTTTGCATATTTGCTGCATATTTGGGGGGGTATCTTTGCATATCTTGCATATTTGGGGGGGGGGGGCCTCGCCCCCCCTGGTATTCCCGTTACTTGTGTGTGTCACGCGTCACGCGCGACGGGCGAGTGTGCCGCCCCTACCTACCCCACCTCATCTCTCCTGGCCACACACACACACCTCCTCCTCCTTGCCCTCCTGAGCTGAGCACTCGCGCCTGCACCCTCCAGAACTATCGTTAAAACGATAGGGTCATGGAGCGCGCGCCGCCGCCCGCTCTCGCTGCAGCTGCCCTCGCCGCGATGGACGAAGGACTCATGGATACGCCGCTGTCGCCGAAGCGACCGCGCCAGGACGACCCTCCCAGCTAGGTGGGCACAAGAGCCAGTGGGCCATGCCCGCGCATCACAAAGAACGACAGGATCACAGCCTGCATGCTGGCTGCAGTCAGCATGCAGGACACCCTCAGCACCTCACACAGCCACAACAAACACACCACACATGCGGGACGATCCATCAAGGAAGGCCTCCGGGCCTGGCCCACACTCCGAACCAGGCCTTAGGTAGCGCACCGAGGCCGGACCCCGGAAACCAAAGAAAAAGGAATGAAGGGGGGCAGGGAAAGAGGTGGGGAAAGGGAAGTTAAGGGCGGTGTTGGTAGTAAAGGGGGAACCCGTCAATAGTAGGTGTGTAGCTCAGAATCTTCAGATGTGTTTTTTTTTGGTTGGTTGGAGGGAGCAAAAGCTCCAAGGATTGATTGTTGTGTCAAGTGCCCACCCCCGAGGGGTGCACTGATGGTAGGAGTTACCGCCATGGGGGTGGCAGCAGTGCTGCCACCCACCATGGGGAGTCCTTGGTTGAGTGGCGAGGCGGTGGAGCCTGGTGGCTGAGCCAGTGGCTGGCTCTGTTGCTCTGCAGAGAACAGGGCTCGGCCTATTCCTTGCTTCCGGGGTTGGTGGGGAGGCGAGGGTGGCGGGGCCATGTCGACGTCGGTGTCTGGCGGGGCAGAGGCATGCGAGCGCTTTGGCTCCGGCGGCTTGGGGCGGCCCCGTTGGGGCGTAGTGGCGACAGGGGGCTGGGAGAGGGGAGCGGTCGGCGCGCGCTCCATCGCTAAAACTATAACAATAGTTTTTGACGCCCCGAGCAACAAACATATTAAGAAAATGATAAGCCCTCTTTACACGGTGGACAAAGACTTCAACCTAGACACATCGGAAGACCTCCTATACAGGCGGCGAGAGGTCTTGATATGCGAAACATCACCTAAGGTAGCTAACCCCTTTTTAATAGAGACCCCAACGGTCAGCAAGAGAGATTCTATGAGGTATAAGAGAAGGTGATACAAGCCGAGCCAGAGCAAAGGAGAAGCCATAGTCTCCCGCCCCCTTCTCTTCAACTCCTGGCCGAAGCACAGCGCGCGGCCTCCCCGGAACCAGCCTCTCCGCTAGAGAGGGAACTGGGGAAGGGGGAGGAGGGGGTTGTTAGGGGTTAAGGTCGGGTAGTAGGGAGGTCCACGAGCACACTGCCTCATGCCGCACACGTAGCGGAGATTTTTAAGAAGATTCTTTTTTGTTTAATGGGTGCCGGCTGGAGTTTATGACCTCCGGCCGAGAGACGAGAGGCTCGTTGGTCGTTGGGATGGCTCCCACTCTGCCGTTTATTACCGCAAACGTGAGTTGTGCTTTAGTAATTATTTTCTCCTTGGTACATTGAGTGACAACTGTCTATGGTATGGACATGTGCTTCTCCTTAAAGTATCTTGAACACTCTCAAACTTTGGTAGAGGGATTCTACCATCTTCGAGTAGCACCTGCGAGCTCAGCTATCGCCTCGGCCCATACCAAAATCCACACAAATCCACAATTAAGGACATCCCCCATGAACTACCATGAATCATCACGTCATGTTGTCGCGACATGCATGCCTAGACGAGAATCCGGCGCGGCGCCGCTTGAGCTTGCGCGCGCATCGGGCATTCTCGTTGATTGAAAGAAGTCGAGCCCGCCCGACCAACAACTGCCACGCCCTCGAGGATTGCGTCTCGCGTGGTGTGAGGTGCAGGGTTGCTTGGGAGCGCCTCACATCCCGGACGTGCCAAGACGTCGCATTGCCGTTAGTTCGGCCTTCGCGGCACATCGACTACGCCAGTGGCCCTTTGAAGAGCTCGCTGGCAAAACTCCCTCGTGGGCGGCTCGGCGCAGCCCTAGGTCGGCGGCTCGGTATGGCACGCCATGAAGCGCATCACTCGAGAGTGAGGGTCGCCCTTCGCTAGCTGACGTTGCCGCTACGAGGTGGTGGTTCTCGCTTCGTGCGGCTGGCGGGCATCACGGCCAGCGCTAGCGCGGCGAAATAGTGGCGCGCTGTCGCCCTTGCGAGCACCGCTTCATGCGGCGCTCACCTTGTCGAGCGTGGCACCAACCTTGCCACGCAAGAGTCTCGCATGCCTGGTCGCGACCGAGCGCAGCATCGCATGCTGGCGCGAAGTGCTGAGTTGCCCCCACAACAGCTCTTGCAGCTCTCGGTGGATGGCGTCTGCCGCCTTGCTCGAGAGGGGCGGTGTGCTAAAGTCGAGCATTCGCAAATAGGAGTGCACCAGGAGGCAAAACTCGCCGAGCTCGGCGCCGCGCAGCACAAGGGGCACAGGGTTCAGAGCAGGCCTAGGCGGCTGCCGCGCAAACCACCACCAGCGGCCCGCGCTCTCGTCCGCTCGGTCCGTCGGCGTGCTGCCGCCGACCGCATCGACGGCGGCCATGGTTGCGTGCGCCGCGGCCGCATGCGCGGCGCGCGGCGCCTGCGCATTGGCGAGGAGGAGGGAGCGCTCCATCCGAAGGAGCGTGTCGCTCATCTCGGCGTGCACGTCCTTGGTCGAGCGTAGGCCTCGCGCACGCACAGCGTACACGGCCGCAAGGGTGGTCTTCCACGCAATGAAGGCGAGCAGCAGTGCGGGAAGCGTGGCAAAGAGCGAGACGTTGAGCCGGTTTGTGTCGACGAGGTCGTCGAGCGTGCCCATCGCACGGAGGGTCTGGAGCTTGAGGAGCTGCATTTGGATGAGCAGCAGTCGTAGCATTTTTCCTGATAGCAGGTTCTTGAGCGTGCCGGCGCGCAGGCCGGCTTCGTACAGGCGCGAAGCCGCGGCGATGGCCTCGGTCCGGTTGGAGCCGTCGCCTGTGAGGTCGCGCAGCATGTTGTCCAGGCTGGTTTCGGCGTCCTCCGTCGCCCCGTCGTCGGTCAGCCGTTGACTTCGCGTGAGCAGATCGCGCAACAGCTTGCGCAACGGGCCGTAGAACTTCTGCCTGAGGATATCGAGGCCGAGCGAGCCGAGTGCGATGGTGGCGGTGTGGATGGCGTCCCAACGCGGGCTGATCACGCAGTGCGCGCCATAGGCAAGGCCTAGCGTCGCCAGCGAGAAGGGGACGCTCATCGCCTGCCGCGCTGCGCGTGTGCGCAACACAAGCTGCCGAGCCAAGAGCATACGCTGTGCGCGCGGCAGGTCCTCAACTAGCGCGAGCGCCGCCAGCAGCTCCTCCCCGTGTGCAACGCCCTTGCCTTGCGGGCGGCGCCACGCAGAGAGCGCCTTTAATCGCGCGTCGCTCGTCACGGCCTCGGCCTCGATGATCTCGGCGACGGCCTCGGCCTCGGCCGGCGCACCCTCACACGCCGCCACGCGCGCCGTGGCGCACGGCCGCGTGTCAGCAGTTTGGCCGCCCTGATCCGTCGCACCACCAATGACGTCGGACAGCACGGCGCGTGCATCGACAGCCCATCGGCGTGCCTCATCCTCCCACTCGTCGGCGGCCACCGTGCGGTCGGGCGCCGCCGCGCCGGCCGCCGCATCCATGCCGTGCGGGTATAGGCTCGGCCGCATGAGTAGCGCCGCCTGCACGCGGCCGACGCGCTCAAGCTGGGCCTGGTACTGGCACGAGGTGCGCGCGAGCCGGTCGCGCCGCTGCGTCAGGCGAAGGCCACCACGGCGCGCTCCGGCGAGCGCGCGTCGCTCTGCCTGCTGCAGCTCCTTGGCCGTCTCGAGCAGCCGCTCGCGCAGCACGCGAAGCAGCGCGTCGGTCGCGCGAAGCTCGAGCACCAGCTCGCTCGCGCCGAAGAGGCGCGGTTTGGGGTGGCTCAGCCCGAGCCACGAGCCGGTCGCATGCCACCGCGCCGCCCTACCCAGCTCGTGCAGTCGGCAGAGGGCCTCGGCGCTCTTGCACACGAAGGGGCCGCGTGCGCCGCGTGGTGGGCAGTTTAGCTGCAGCGCGTCGAGCAGCGCGCCACAGTACGCGTCCTCGGCCAGCTCGGTGTCGGTGGCGTTGCGGCCAGCGCGCGCCGCGCGCGCAGCCGCACGCCAGCTGGTGCACTGGCGCGCGCAGAGAGCGGCACGCTCGGCGGCCACGCCCCCCGCCAGGGCGTACTCGCGGTCACCCATGTCGAGGTCGAGCGAGCGCGCCGCGCGAGAGCGCGGGAAGAAGGCGGCTGCGTCCTCAAGGATGGAGCGGCGGCGCAGCTTGGAGAGCGAGAGCAGCACGGCGACCGGGCCGAGCGGCGGCTTGTATCTCAGCGCGCGAACCAGTGGACGGAGCGACGGCGCGAGCACGTGCGATCGCCACCACCGTGCAGCCGCGAGCGCTGGCTTCATATACCCTCTAGAGAACAGAGTCGCCGGTGTCGGCGTCGGGGGCAAAGGCGAGGTGTGCGTTGGTGGCGACCAGCTGCGTACAGCGTCAGCAGCGGGTGAGCGAGCGATCAGGTCGAGCAGAAGCCGCGATAGCCTCAGCCCAGGCCCCTCGAAGGCCGGTCTCTCAGTCCTCTGTGGCTCCGCGTCATCTCTCTCATCCCACGAGAGGAACGGCGACTCGTCTGCAGCCTCGGGGCGCGTGTCCCACTGGAGCGCGAGGCGTGCGTCCCTCCGCACGCCGGAGACGCCCCGCGGCCCACCGAGCAGCAGCAGCAGCAGCAGAGGCGGCAGAGGAGGCTGCCGCCGCCGCGCGCCGACGCCCATCCGCCCGCGCCGACCGCAAGTAATTAAAACAGTCATAGTAGCAGGAGTACAAAAAAACTCCCGAGGAGGGCGTGTGGCGTGTGTCGTCAGAGTCAGAGTCAGAGTTTTCTTGTTGTCCTAGTTTAATCCTAGTGCTGAGGGACCGTGCCTCATCGGCAACGGCGGCAACGCAGCCCCTACGCCCCTACCTCGCGATGGGTTGTGTGCGCGGTTGTTGGTGCATGGCTCGTCCGGTGTATACGTATATGTTACCCCCAGGAGCCAACGCCCCAACGCCCTCCGATAGCTATTGGGGGACCCCGATAGCTATCGGGGGGAATTTTTTTCCCGATCGCCAACAGCCCCCCCGAGAGCTACCGGGGGGCCGAGAAACTCCCCCGAGAGCTATCGGGGGATAGCTCCTGGGGGGTGCCGTAAGCGGACCCCCCGATAGCTATCGGGGGAAGAGGAAATCCCCCGATAGCAAACGGGGGGTTCCTCCTCTCTTTGGCTCGCTCTCCTTCTCTCTCTCTTCCCCCCTCCTATCCTCTGTTCTCCTTTCTCCATTTTTCTCTGTTCTCTTTCTCCCCCGTAAAAATAGTTTTTAAAACTTTGAGTATCCAACAAAAAAAATCTTCTTAAAAATTCCCGCTACGTGCACGGCGTGAGGCAGTTTGCTAGTGTACCTCCCTGCTACCCAACCTTAACCCCTAACAACCCCCTTTCCCCTTCCCCAGTTCCCTCTTTTAGCGGAGAAGCTGGCTCCAGGGAGGCCGCGCGCGCTGCTTCGGCCGGGAGTCGGAGAGAAGGGGGTGGGAGACTGTGGCTCGTCTCTTGGTCTAATTCCGATTCGGACTCTTCTCATTGGTATAACGTGAGATCTTAGTTCATGTTCCGATGTGATTCTTATTTAGGGATCTGGCTACCCTAGGCAATGTTCCTTATATCCAGGCCTCTCGCCGCCTGCAAGAGGTCCCCGGATGCTTCTAGGTTGAAATCCTTATCTATAGTGTATAGAGGGCTTATCATTTTACGAATGTGTTTGTTGCTCGGGGCGTGTAGCCCCATGTTCTCTCGTTGTTTTTTTAACCTCTGGAAGAACCCGACCTTCGCCGTTACTAATAAGTGGTATCTCGTAAAGATCGCTCTTAAGATAGTCCTAACGCACCTACCGTCCGCGTTGCCATATTGAATGTTGTAAAAGTCCGTGAGGATGTATCTCCACGCTAGGATACCTAGGTACCCCGAGGAGGGATGCGGTCTGTCTACCTGGTAGCAAAAGAGACGCTGTGCTAATTCAGAGCCCGGCCTTAGATTCATCCCCAGAAGTCCTTCTATGAATTCGAAAATGGGCTCCGTCGCGATGCACGCGGCTATGTGGGTAGAGCTCTCAGGGGCTATGCCGCAAAAGCGGCACGTCGGATCGTCGGCGAACCGGTTCGCCGCCGCTATTCTCCTATGCAGGACGTGTTTGAAGTGCATATATGAGTCTCTTGGCGTTAAAAAGTTGTATTTGTATAGCTGAGATACTTGTTTCCATTTCCCGGAGAGGTCCGGCAATCGTTTTTCCCACCTCAATGTGGATTTTTGCTTCTTTGTTTTCCTCATTGCAAGAAATGCTTTAGTCAGCGCCTTGACGTTAACATCCTCCAGGGATTTATGCGCGTCTTTGCATGCGTATTCTTGTGGAATCGGATACGCCATCTCGGCCGGGCCGTCGTATGCTCTGCCCCATTTCAGCGGAGTGTATAAGTCGTCCGGAGTTGGCTGTGGGTTGGCCCTCTCATGGACATGGGGCTCTCCCATAACGTTAAGCTGAACTACGTGATAGTCGCCATTCCGGCGCATGTAGTAACGATGTTCCTTGTCAACTAGAATGTCTCCTACGTCGTGTGCGTCCGGATCTTCTTGGGGGGTCAACTCGTGCTCCTCCGGAGCCAAGGGAGGGGACTTCGCTTGTTTTTTGAGAAGGTCTATATAATTAGCGGTGGCGTGTATTAGTTTGGATCCGGCCCATTCAGATATCTTTTCCCACGACTTGAGCAAGGGACGAATCACAGTCTCCAGCCCCCTTGACGGCCACCCTACTGGGATGGTCGTGGTTTGCTGCCCCGGGAGAGACGGAAGATCCTGCTAGCGGCGTCGCTGTGGCGATCAGAGACGGAGCGGGCAGGATAACCGCTAGACCGGACACACTAGAGATCATACTTGGGGGTAGATGCGTATCGGTAGAAGCTAACATTGATGAAATAAAGTATCGCATTATATCTGTATACCTTAGCGCGTCCCCCGGCCCCCGGGAAGGGCAAATCGCGAGGATAAAAAGAACACTAGCCGCGCTGGACGCGACCCCGACAGTGGTCGGAGGCGACTTCAACTGCGTGGAGGACAGCCAAAAAGACACTAAGCGCACGGGAGAAGCGCCATACCACAACACACACGGGGAAAAATGGAAGGCAGCTGTTAAAAGCTACGAAAACCGAACCATTCATAAATCGGAGTTCCTAGACTCATGGAGCGCGGTAATCGAACACGCGAGACAAATACTCAACAAAGCGTCGGAGCGCCCATCGCCCGACCATGGGGAGAGGGCCTCCTTGGTAGACAACGGAGACGCCTCGCAAGGAGCGGAGGAAGCGAAACAAGAAGAAGTTAGAGTCTCGGACGATGAGAAATACATCAAAAAACTCAACAACGTTTGGGTCCACGCTAACACGGATTACCTCGGAGAGATTTCCGACACCGGCAACGTAGTTAACGACGAAGAACTTCAACGATATCACCCACCGGCGCGGTGGGAGAATGGATACAAAGGACCCAGATACATGGAGTACCCGTTAGCTGACGAGTACGCGATACAAAAGGGAAAAATCGCGCTCGACGCGATCACAGTTTCCGACATTACAAAGGTCGCGCTCAAAGCAGCACGCCGCAACGACTCACAGGCAGCCAGAAAAGAGTGGGAAAAACGCCTCGACATCACCAAAGACGACTGGAAACACATAGCCAAGCTATACACCCTGCCGTTGCTAAAACACACCGACAAACACCCACACTTCAAACACATCACCCACAGGAGGATAGGTACCAGGAACAGATTCGAGAATAGCACGACGAAAAAATGCAGAATGTGCGGTAAATACCAAGAAGATTCGTGTCATCTAGCGTGGTGCCCCGCGACGAGGAAGATCTTCGACACGCTAGACGCAATCGCTAACTACACCCCGAAACCAAATAGGCCAAAAAAACAGAAAACAAAGGACAGACTGTTTGCATACCCGGCAGAAACCACGCCAGATAGCCTAAAAACCCTCTATGTAATAGCATGGCGATACATAATAAGAGACTTCTACAGAATAGAATTTGAATCACACACGTACCACTACATACCGGTCTTGGAATCCACGCTAATAAGGTTCACTACCCTGGTGAGGGGCATTGCCCCGCCAAACGGCGATCACCGAATGCGCACTCGTAAGGTGGCCCAGGGGAGAAAACCTAAGCTGAAAAGACCGTTAGAGCTCAGCGCCCCCATTTTTACAGAAGACGACAAAGGAAAGCTGGTAATGAACGACAACCTTGGCCTCGTAGCAGAGGCACTCGGCCTAGCCGAAAAACTCGCCTAAGGCCGAGGCGCATCTCCCTCCTAGAAAACACCCCAAAAAGGGACGGGCGATGATAACAAAGGAGACGCAGCAACAATCATCCACTCACACCGACGCAGGGAGAAGCGGGCCACCTAGAGGCACAGGAGGAGGGCGAGGACAGACCACTAGGGGCCGGTGCACCCCCGCCCTACCCAACCCCCCCCCACAACCTGGGCCCCTAAGTAGAGCACGAGGGGAGTTGCCGCAAGGCGGGAAGTGAGGGAAAGGAAGGGAAAACGGGCGTGGCTACGATAGACAGCTACATAGCCGCGCGCGTGGCGAGAATATTAAAAGGTTTTTTTTTTCTTTAATGACTGCTGTGATTCCGGCCCAGAGGTTTAGCTTCTTTAGGTGATGTGTCGTAGGTCTAGGCCCCTTGCCGCTTGCAAGAGGTCCTCCGACGTTCCTATGTTGAAATCCCTGTCCACCGTATACAGCGGACTTATCATTTTCTTAATGTGTTTGTTGCTCGGGGCGCGTAACCCCATATTCTCTCGTTGTTTTTTTAGCCTCTGAAAGAAACCGACTTTCGCCGTTACTAGCAGGTGATATCTCATAAGGATCGCTCTTAAGATCGACCTGACGGACCTGCCGTCAGCGTTGCCATACTGGATGTTATAGAAGTCGGTTAGGATATATCTCCACGCCAAGATACCTAAGTATCCCGAGGAGGGGTGCGGTCTTTCCACGTACCTGATAGCAGAAAAGACGTTGGGCTATTTCGGATCACGGCCTAAGGCTAATCCCCAAAAGTCCTTCTATGAATTCAAAGACGGGCTCCGTCGCGACACATGAGGCCAGGTGAGTAGAACTCTCGGGGGCTATGCCACAAAAGCGGCATGTCGGATCGTCGGCAAAACGGTTCGCCGTAGCTATCCTCCTATGCAGGACATGTTTGAAATGCAGATAAGAGTCCCTAGGTGTTAAAAAGTTATATTTGTACAATTGCGATACTTGTTTCCACTTTCCCGAGAGGGCCGGTAACCTTTTCTCCCTTCTTAGCGTAGATTTTTGTGCTTTTGTTTTCCTCAATGCGAGGAACGCTTTAGTCAAGACCCTGACACTCACATCCTCTAGCGTAGTATTCGTGCCTTTTAGCGTGTATTCTTGGGGTATCGGATACGCTGTTTCAGCCGGGCCGTCGTACGCTCGTCCCCACTTCAGCGGAGTGTATAGCCCATCGGGCAATAGTTGCGGGCTAATCCGCTCGTGGACGTGGGGCTCTCCCATAACGTTGAGCTGGACTTTGTGGTAATGGCCTCTTCGGCGCCGACAAAAGTTATGGTCTTTGTCCACTAAAATGTCGCCAAGATCGTGTGCGTCCGGATCTTCTTGAGTTTTTCAAGTAAAATTAAATATCGGTCATTTTGATCTCGTCAAGTTAAATATTAATAATATTAAGAATATTTAATAAAATAATAAAAACCACAAAAAACCAAATAAAATTTACTTTTTTGTGTTTATTCAAACGATGCTATGACTATAAGTCATCATTTTAAACTAAGGTTTACTAAGATAATTACTATCAAGTTATATTTTTAATTCAACATTTTTAAGGATCAAATTTATTGTCACTAAATAATAATTTTATTACTATTACTTCACTAAACTTTAATTTGATTAATTCATCAAGCGAAAGTAGGAGAAGAGACGATATACCCATCAACGAGACCTTGAGAGTTAAAATAGCTCGCCGGCTAAAAGTAAAAGTCTGTCCTCGTATGGAATACGACATTGTGCTTTTGTTTTCCTCAATGCGAGGAACGCTTTAGTCACCGAGCAGAGTTAAGACTCTCGCAGTTCGCGGATGACACACAACTTCTAGCTAACTCCTTCGAGTCACTGGAAAGGGCGATGCATATACTAGAAACCTATGGCAACGCTACCGGGCGCCCGGGCTCGGTTCGAAGTTGGGCTCTCCGGCCTCCGCCGGCGGACGTTCGCGCGCGTGCTTTCGGGCGCCGCGACGGCCGATTTCGACGCAGCTTGGGGGCGCGTCGCGCGCGATTGGCGTCGCTGGCTGGGCGGTACCTGGATATATGGGGCTTGGCGCGGGCCGGACACCGGGCTGAGGAACGAGAACGGTCTCGTAGCGCGCCCGGCGTCGTTTTGAACTCGGGCTCTCCGAGATAGAGTATTTAGGCCTGTTTTGCCGTTTTTGGGTTACGCTTCGTTGTGGGGGCTCCCGGGGGGGGGGTCTGGGACCCAAAGGGCACCGAATATGTGTTAGATAGGTGTTTTCCGGGGTTTCTACCGCTTTACTTTGGTGTATCTCCTCAATCCTGACTTTTTCATTTTTACACCCTTAGAAGTTAAAATAGTGTTTGACCGCCCTAGCAAGGGAAGGGCGCGCGATGGGCGGCGCCTCCTTTTTTTTTCTTTTTTTTCTTTTCTTCTTCCCGCCGCCGCCCGCCGCGGGCGCTCTCTCTCTCCTCTCTTCTCTCCTCTCTCCTTTCTCTCCTCTCTTCTTCTCTCCTCTCTTCTTCTCTCCTCTCTCCTCTCTCCTCTCTCCTCTCTCCTCTCTCCTCTCTCCTCTATTCTCTCCCCTCTCTCTCCTCTCTTCTCTCCTCTCTTCTCTCCTCTCTCCTCCCCCCCCTCCCCGCCCCTCTCCTCTCTGTCTCCCTCTCTCTTACTTCCTCTCTCCTCTTCTCGTCTCCTCCTCTCCATTCACAAATCTCCGCAAGGCGTGCATTTATTCCTGATGACGGCGTCTCGTCCACTCTCTCTCTCTCTCTCTCTCTCTCTCTCTCCTAGCACTCTCTCCCTCCCTCGAAAGATGTCCCCATCTCTCCCATTCACGTGAAGAGGCTCTCTCTCTTCTGTACTCTCTCTTTCGGTGTCCCTTCTGTGTCTCTCCTCCTTTTCCCGCTCTCTTCTCTCTCTCTCTCCCCGCGGCGGTCCCTCCCGACTCTCTCTCTCTCTCTCGCCCCCCTGTTCTTTCTCTTCTTCTCTTCTTCTCTTCATCTCAGACTTCTCTCTCCCCCTCCCTCCCTCCCTCCCTTCTCCTCTCCTCTCTCTCTCTCTTCTCCCTGTCTTCTTCTCCTTCCCCTTTCTCCTTCCCGCTCTCTCGCCCTCTCCTTTCCGTCCCCCGCTCCCTCTCTATTCTCCTTCCTCTCCTTTCTTACTTCCTCCCCGCCCCCTCTCCCCCTCTCTCTCTCATGATTTCTTTCTCTCTCCTCTCTCTCTCCTTCCTGCCGCCCGGGCCCCCCACTTCCTCTCCCTCCCTCTTCCCCCCCCGGCCCCTCTCCCCCTCCCTCCCCCCCCCCCTCTTTGCCGATGCCTCCCCCCCGCCGCCCCCCTCCCTCCCCTCGTCGTCCCCCCCCTCAGAGCCCAGCCCCACACCACACCAGGTGAGTCAGAGGGACCGCCCACCCACCCACCCGCCCCACCCCCCAAAAACAAACACAGAAGGTGCCTCTGCCTCTTTTCCACCCATGGGGGTTCCACCCTTTGGCCCATAGGGGAAGGCAAGGGAGGAGGGGAGCGAGGAGGGGGCACAGGCAGCGCGGACTGCCCCCTGCCCACACAGCACGCCGCCCCTGGCCCACAGCACGGCGCTACTGCCCGAGGTGCTTCGTTCGCGATGGCCTCCCTCTCGCAGGGGGCAGGGGAGAGAGGGGGGAGAGAAGAGGGAGAGGGGGGAGAGACGAGAGACAAGGGGTACGAGGTGGCGGGAGGGGGGGGGCGCTCTTGCAGGGGGCGGGGGGGGCGGGGCAGTCTGCGGGCCTGGAGGAGAGAGAGGGGGGTAGAAGAGAGGGAGGGGAGGGAGAGGGAGGAAGAGAGAGAGAGAGAGCAGAAGCGGGGCGGATGCGGCAGAGGGCACGAGCCAGCGGGCGGGCGGGGGGGGGCGGGGGGGGGGCAAAGGGGGGTTGTGCAAGGGGCAAGCTGCGCTCGGCGGCGGGCCGTGCTCGCTCACGCTCCGTCCGCAAATCGCAGGACGGATGGACGGCGCTGCACATAGCGGCGCGGCAGGGAAACGCCGACGTGATCGAGCAGCTCATCCACGAGGGTGCTAGCGTTCTCGACGTCGACGGACACGTGCGCCTCACCACCCTCAGCCTAGAGCGCCGTGCGAGGCCGGTGTCTCGCCCGCTTGGCGCACACCCGCCGCCCGCCGCCGTCGGCACGCAGGGCTCGACACCGCTCCACGTCGCCGCGTACCACAACCGGCTCGAGGCAGTCAAGAAGCTCGTCCAGCTCGGCGCCGACGTGCGCGCACGGAACAAGGTGCGGCATGACCGCGCGGTGCCGCCGCGGCCATCGGCCCCGCGCGCCCCACCCGCCCTCCCCCGTCCCTCGCAGTCGGGCTTCTTCGGCGATTTTTATGGCCTGCTTGGCTACAAGCCGAGCGACGAAGCGCGCGAGAGGGGTCACGCGGCGGTGGCGGAGTGGCTCGAGTCGGTGGAGAAGAAGACGCCCTGCAGCAGCAGTCGCCGGCGGAGCGACATCCGGCATAACCTGCAGGCAGCGTTGCAGGCGCACGTCGCCTTTGCGTGCCAGCGCCTCGCCGAGGCGCTCAAGCGGCTCGAACCGCGGCGCGCTGCACGGTCCGGCGCGCC
This sequence comes from Isochrysis galbana, assembly GCA_018136815.1. Lineage (NCBI taxonomy): Eukaryota > Haptophyta > Isochrysidales > Isochrysidaceae > Isochrysis > Isochrysis galbana. The sequence continues at coordinate 2,276,156 of CM030945.1, forward strand.
GGCCGCGTGCCGCGCCGGGCCTCGCCTGCTCGAGCGGTTGCGGACGTCGGCGCACATGGCGGCGGTCCGCGCAGCGTCGGAGGCGGCGCAGCACACCGCGCAGACCTCGACCGCCCGCGTGCGCGTCGGCGCACCCGCGCGCTCCGCCACGCCCAACGCGCGCTCGCCGCCCGCCACGCGCACGGCCGCGCCGGCCGACGCGCCTCAGCCGCACCGGCGGCCGCCAGCGGCGGAACGCGACGATGGGGCAGGAGCCCCCGCGGTCGAGAGCAAGTTCGAGGCGCAGACGCTCGTCTTGGGCCACGCGAGCGAGGCTGCGCGCGGCCTGAACGCGGCGCTCGGGCTCGACGACTCGGAGGTCGTCCGGTACCTGCTCCGTGGCGAGCGCGCCATTGTCGAGGAGTTCGAGGCGCACGGCTCGGACGAGGACCTCGCAAACCTGGAGTACGTGCTGCACGGGGTGGCGTGCGAGGCGCCGCTGCCTGCGCACATCGAGCGCCAGCTACAGCTCGGAAAGTACCACGGCGGAGAGCTGGGCCCCGACGACTTTGATGCGGGGCACGCAGGCATGCGCTTCGACGACTTTGTGGAGCACGAGCATAGCCGCTTAGCCAATCTCCAGCGGCCGCACGTCCTCGCCCTCCGGCTGTACACCTCCACCTCATACCCCTGTTTTAACCGCCCCTTGCGAGAGCGGCAGCGGCCCCACCCCTTCAAGATGTCCGTGTACTACCTCTCTGAGGCCATCAAGAAGCTGCGCACCGTCGCCGCGACTCTCGATGAGTCGTACTATGATGTCGCTGACCTGTGGCGCGGGCTACGGGACATGACGGTCCTCGACGAGTTCCGCCGGCGCGGCGGGACCGAGGTGCGCCGTCCACGGCAGTGCGGCGCGGCACTGCCGTCGACAGCTCCAGCCGCCCCCTCACCGAACGATCCTCCCCCGCCCGTCGCCCGCGCAGCTGGCGCCCATGTCCACTTCACGGGCCAAGGATGTGGCCTTCAAGTACGCAAGCTCGGCGTCGCCTCTCGTCTTCAACTATAAGGCGCAGGCGCTCTCGCAAGGTGTCGCGATCTCCTATCTCTCGCTGTACCCGAAGGAGAGGGAGTACCTCTACCCGCCGCTCACCTACCTCTCGCCGCCGCTCTCTGAGGGTACGGAACGGGGCTGTGTGGTGATTGCCGTCACGCCGCAGATGCCGTGACGGCGCTCGCAAAGGAGCCCTCCCACTCCCGAGGGCCCTGGCTTGCAGTGATATGCTGTGCACCGTGTGCTGTAGCTGCCCTTTGCCCGTGCGCGCGTGCGTGCATTGCCGCCACAAGCAGCAACTCACGCTTTGGCAGCTTGCTTTCATGTCCAGCATGGGTTGACGATGATGACTCACTTGAGCAACCTGCGCCCAAGCGAGCACCCGCGGCCCGCAGTGTCCGGATGGGAAATGAGAGACGGCAAGCTGAGGCAAAGGTTCGTTAGCCGAACCGCCGCAAAGGACCCTTGCGCCTCGTACCATTGTGTTGGTTTCATTTGGTTTCGTTGCATCACGGAAGGCAAGTGGGCCGTATCTGCACCCCGGCGTGCGCTCGTGCACGTGTACTGCCCCGCCTCAATGAGCACCTGTCTGATTCGTTCGTCTCAATCAATGAAAATTTCGAATATCAGTAAAACTGATAGGGTCATGGGGGCCGCGTTCCCCCCTTCCTCCATCGCAGACACCCTCTGGGTGGGCCTGCACACTCACTCTCAGCCCCTGCCTGCTGGCAGGGGCTGAGCTGACATCAATCCTGCCGAGACTCTCACCTAGCGCGCGCCGCGCGCCTCACGCATTCGCCTGAACCTGACGCCTGGCGCAGGCACGCCATCGCGCGTGCCGCAGGAGAGAGGAGAGGGAGCGCGGAGAAGGGGGTGGGCGGAGCGAGAGCTCCGCCCACCAAAAAATATGTAAGTCCCGCACCTGTTTATAGGAGAAGTCGGGACTTAGGACGCCGCCAGCCCGGTAGGCATAGGAGGAGAAGGGGAGAACGGATCACCGGGGGGGGGGCCGGGCCACCGACCATATCTAAGCCCTTTTCCCCTATCCCCCTAGTAGTGCACGGGGGGAGTCGCCTGATGGCGGGGGGGAAAGGGCCGGCGGAGTGGGGGTGTAGAAAGTTTTTCTGCGTGAGTAGAAAGTAGAGGGTCCACGGCCGCGTGTGCGGTGAGACTATTAAGAAATTAATTAATTATACTTGGTTGACCCATGGGGGGGCACGAGCCCCCCCCTCTCTCCACTCCTCACCTGCCATGGGGGAGGAACCACCCATCCTCCTGGCATGCCTGATGGCTTGCTAGGAGGCCACGGCCCTGCTGACCCACTCTCTCACTCACAGGCACGCCTGATTCGCTCGTCCTCCAAGTTGTTCCGTCATACCGTCATATGACACTTGCCCCTATGGAAGTTAATCCGTCTAAAGTTCTCGAGCGCATGCTTCCAAAAGGCCGGGAGCGTGCTATTACCACGAATGCTAGCCGTGAGGCTCTTCACGTCGACCTTCGCGAAGACCGCCGCGCGCCCTAAGGGGGTGCGGCAGAACCATTGGTCTAAGACCGTTTTCCATTCCGCCGTTGACGGGTTTAGGTAGCGGGCTATCCATATCGCTTGAAGCGCTCGCGTGTGTTCGGCCATGGGGAGTAGTCCGACACCCAATAGGGGCCCGTCTTCTCTCGTCCCCACTCTCGGGTACGCCGGAAGGGTTATCCATTTTATACCCTCGTGCGAGGAGCCTAACTCGTCCGCCCGTAGTCGGGGAGATCTATCCCATAGTATTGTTTGAACGTCAGAATCTATGGCCTCCATGAACCACGCCGGCGGGGTGGACGTGGACAGCCAATATCTCGGCGTCCCGTATATTATGAAGTTCACTAGTAGGGTCCTTCCATGAATGGAGAGACTCGTCATTCCCCTCCATGTTGCGACTTTCTTTTTAAGCTTGGCGTATAGCTTCTCCCAGAAGGAGTCATTGTCTGTTCCTTCCCAGAATGGGACTCCTAGTATGGTCGCAAATTCGCCTTCGCCGAGTGTTTTAAGATAAGCTAGCGTCTCGGGGACCTGCGCTCCCGTAAGTGATCCCATTCGTATTAGTATGCTCTTGCTTTTGTTCACTTTAGCCCCGGTGGCGGTTCCATAGCTTTCTAGAATGTGCATCGCCCTCTCCAATGACTCGAAGGAGTTTGCTAAAATTTGCGTGTCATCCGCAAACTGCGAGAGCCTCAACTCTCTAGGTCCTATCCTGATTCCTTTCATCTCCGGGTCGGGGCACATCGCAGTTAACGAAGACTGCGCACAACAATTCCAGGCAAGATACGGTGAGCAAACCACCATTCGCATCCAAGGCGCAGACATAGCCGTACGCACCAAAATCGACTCGATCGAAGACAAGATCAACAAAAAAGGCACTTCAAACCGCAAGGCCCTATACGACGCGCTTCAAGACGTAGCGGCACACATAGTCGTCGAAGCAGAAGGCCTAGCGCAAGCATCTAAAATCACCCTAAGCACTATCGTCAAGGCGATCGAAAGCAATGGCTTCACGTTCCTCAAAGGCAACCGCGAGCGCATGAAGCTTGAAGGAGAATCCGGGACCTTCGTGTCCAAGGTGGCCCACTCAGCCCGCTGGCACCTCTACATCTCGGCGACGCAAGGGACCTTTCTAAACGGAAACTTTCCGCGCAAGCTGCTACTATCGATCGACGGCAAGACAGTCCCCATCAACTACGCCATTCGGGCGTGCAAACCCCTGCAAATGCCCCCCGCCCTGCAATCGCCGCACAAGCTCGCGGTTCACGGCTCCCTCAAAGGCTGCAAGGGTTGGCGCCCCGAAATGGCACGCGGCCTCACGCCGATGCACCGCCTTTGCGTATGCGAGGCGCCGATGCCGAACTCCTGCACCATGAGTCGCTGCACCGCAAGCACGTAGTCAGAGCGCGCGCCCATAGTGAGGAGGAATCCCGAGCGCTTCTTGACCGCCTTGTAGTGCTTAAGCTGGTCTCGGAGCTCGTTGATGCCGAGCGACTTGAGCTCCGAGTACTTGCGCTTGAGTACGACGGCGGCGATACGCACATCCTCCGCCGCCTTGGCGTCCGCCTTCTGCTGCTTGCCCGCCAGCTTCTCGTCCCTTGCTTCCTGCTTGATCTTACCGGACTTGATGCGCTGTTGTTTCATCGTCAGTCGCCGCCCGAGCCGCGCCTCTCGCCAAGCGATACGAAACACCGCCTCGAGCTCTGTCGAGGTTTTGCTGTCGAGCCACTCGCCTTGGTGATTGAACTTGCCCAACGCGATACCGGCGCGCGAGTCGGCGCGCTGCTGGCCGGCCACCTTGTCACTCGCTTTCCCGAGAGCGTGTAGCCTCTCGACGGGGGTGCTAGTAGCAAGAAGTGCATCGTACTTGGCGCGGATCTCGGACGTGAGCTTAGCCTTGCATAGCTTGCCGTCGGGCGCGATGAACTCGGCCGCATGGTTCTGCGTCGCCGGCACCATGGCCTCGAACGCAGCTGCGAGCAACTTGCCCACGAACTCGTCGTCGGCGGCCCGCTCCCTAATTCTATTGGAGTCGATGGCCGCTCGAGAGCTGCGCCTCTCCTGTCCGGGAGTCAACTCGGGCGGTGAAAGCCCACGAGCAAGCGACGGGAGGCAAAACCAACGAGTCTAAATTCCAAGGCATTAGGATGGGTTCACAGTTAAGGACCAAACCACCGTGGGATATGCGCAAATATAACTGGATCGAAAATGACCAATACCTCGTGATACTGGGCGACATAGCGGGAAAGTTAGCCTGAAAACCTGACGAACACCGCACCTCACACCCCCTCCCCCCAAAATAAAAACACAACAGCGCCGACCCGGTACATGCATAACCCCGAGTCCGACTCTTAAGGTAGCCCCAACCTTAAATGCCCCAATAGAAGCCGATCGCTCGATGGCGCGAGGGAAGGCCGAAGAGTCGACCGTCGGGGATCGGTGCACGCCGCCTGCCACTGGAAACCCCAAGTACTGGGCCCCTAAGTAGAGCACAAGGGGACGAGCCGCAAGGCGAGTGCGAGGGAGTGATAAGGGATGCGGGCGCGGCTGTCAGATGGAGGATGTCAGGGTCGCGCGCGCGGTGAGATTATTAAGAAGTTTTTTTTTTTTTTTTTCATCTCCGGGTCGGCGTTTACTAGACGTGTTAGGCCTTCGGCCACCAGGAGAAAGGCTAGGGGCGATAGCGGGCATCCTTGGGGCATGCCGCAATGTATCGTGAAGGGATTGCTGCGTCTGCCGTTAGCCTTGATCCATCTGATCGGGAGTGAATCCTTATTGGTTAATAGCGCTAGCCATCTAGAGTAACCAGGTCCGAAGCCCAGCGCTTGTATCGCTTTATGATAATAATCCCAACTGACTCTATCGAAGGCTTTTTCCCAGTCTATCGCCAGGGCTAGGCCTGGGGGACCCGAAAGAGAGGAGGGGCTCGGCGGCGCGCTCCATCGCAACCTCCTATAAAGTTAGTTGTGCGTGGCGAGAATATTAAAAGTGTTTTTTAATGCCAAGAAATGCGATGCAAGTGTGGACACTGAGAAGGCGATTGCAACCGCAAAATACTATGAGCCAACCACTTGCACCACCGACCATGTGGATGGTGGGTGGCGTACAATGATGCACGTAAGGTGCAAGACAAAGTCATGCGCAATGAGATCTCGGGCAATACCAACGAGCATTCCTTGACAACTAGTCAATGAGGCATGCACCCTCAGGCAATTCCCATGCAGTCTCGTGAGATTCCACATTATAATAGTATGTCTTGCCCCCATCCGTTTCCGTAACCGCTCTCCATGAGTTGCTAAGTTGGTGCACCTTGGTCGGCGTCAATGTCATCGGAGGACTAGCCATGGTGTCGTTCTTATCGAGGGCGGCGATTTCGTCAGCGACACTGCGCTGTCTCGCCTTGCTTTTCAGAGCATCAAGCTCGGCGACCATCTCGCGCTGTCGCTGAACGGCCCACTCCTCATCCTGCGCCAGCCTAAGGTCTGCGGAGCTCGGATCTCGGCAAGTGTCACATAGACATATCGCCTTAAGCGTGTGGGTTTTTGTGCAACGCTCTCGATCCACCGAGTTCACCTTAACGCTAGGTGAACGGACGGCCGCATCGTGAATGGGCGATGTATTTCTGGAGCCGACGTGACGACGCGCGATCGCACTTGGACTTTCAGCCAAGGATTCTGGGGCTGTCGAGTCGTGAGCGGCCAGCTCTTCAGGACCGAGGGCGGCTGGGAGCACCGCCTCAACGACTCGTGCCTGAGGTTTCACAGAATCGACCTGGCGGCCTATGTGGTCACTCTCGTCTGGCTCATTCTCCTCCGAGATTCGGAGCATGGCATCCATCTCGTCAACCTCCGGTACGTAGTTCTGACCAAAGCTACCGTTAGGGGTGCCGATTTGGCAAGTAGCATTATCCGCCGGACCAAAGTCGCCGGCGCCAAAAGCCTCCGCGCCGAAATCCTCACCGCCCGGGCTAAGCACTCCAAACGCTTCCGTGAAGACTCGTTGTGTCCAGTCCTCTTGCACGAGCGAGGGTGCCTTTGCAGGCTTAGGCAGAGACGTTGTCATTCTGACTATGTCCACGTGCAACTGCGGCGTGCTGTGCACCGCATGAGGCGCGTCGCAGCGTCCGGGCGGGAATAGAGCTGAGGAGGAGGTCACTGTGCTTGGTGTTGTCGACCCCGTACTCAGTGCGCGCCCCAAAGTGCTCTCCGGCTCGTGCGTTGCTTGCTGCGGTGCGGCGGAGCTAGGATGAGGCAACTCCGACGAGGCGACTGGAGCATTTGTGATGAGAGCACCGAGGACAGCAGAGGGCTCATCGATTTTCAGGAATGCAGGCTTGAGCGCCTTCAGCGTAATGTTGCCCCCGACTTCGATTGATGAGCTAGCCGAAGGACTTTGGCCTATGGAGCAGCAGTGCGCGTCCCTACTGACGACTGCTGGCGCACTCGAAGCAGGGGCGCTCGAATGTGCAAAAGAAAGCGACCGCTTGCCACAAGAGGTTAGCAATCCAGCTTCGCTCACAACGTCGCCGCCGAAGCCCCTCGAGACGTCGACATCATGTGCGGGCGAGGAATCTTCACACGCCACCTCTGCGGTGACAGTGCGCTTGTCCGAAGCACCGCCCTTTGAACCGGATCGATGCGCCTCCAACGGCTTCACAGCGTGTTGTTCATTTAAAACGGCAGCAACACCACCTGTCAACGAATTGGCAATCGCCGGCTCCGGAGATTCCTGGTGCTGAGGTCCACTCCAGTCGCCTTCGTGGTTGTCAATCACAAGCGACGGTTGCAAGCACGTTGGAGGAGGGGTGGAGAGATTTGAATCACGCGCCGCCGCTCCTACCGAGATGCGGTGCGGCGAGGGCTCCGTTCCACCAAGACCTTGAACGATGTGCTCAACCTCGAGGGGAGCGGAGGAGCACGTCTCGCCGCCCTCTTCGATGACGCGGGAGCCAACAGCAAAGAACCCTAGACTTGGCGTTTTGGCTGTTGCCGTTGAGGTTTTTTCTTGCCCTGGAGCATCTAGGCACTCTTGCTGAAAATTGTTTGCCACTTGGACTGCAACTTTGGCGGCCTCGTCCAGCGCGGCGAGCACGGAGCAGTAGATGCCACGGGCGCTCACAATGGCAGAGAGCACCTCGTCAACAGCCGGTGCGGCATACTCAACGACCGATCTTAGCTTCAGGCGTTCCGCTTCAAGGGATTCCTCAATCGCAGCATTCCGTCTTACCATCTCTGTTTGCAGCTCCCTCGCAGCACGATTTGCTCGCGCCTTTTCTTCAAACGCACTGGCTTCAGCTTGCTCCGCTGCTTGCCTGGCCGCAACGGCTTCTCTCCGTGCGAGCTCCACGTCACGCTTTGCGCACACCAGCTCGTCTTGCATGCGCGCGTTGCTCGTCTCCGCCTGCTTTGTCACCTCTCGCGATTGTCGCAACTCTTCCCTCATCCGAGCTAGCTCGTCTTGTCCAGACGAGAACTGAGCGGCAGAGCTCCCACTGCGGCGCACCTTGTGCTCCGCTTCGGCTTGAAGCTCGGCGATAGCGTCCTCGCTCTGGCTTACTGCTAGATCGGCCATGACTAGATCCGACTGCGCGTCCGAGAGCTGCTGCCGCACCTTGCCTAGCTCGGTGCGCAACGCGCTGTTAGCCACCACAGCCTCCCTCGCCTCCCTCTGCGCTTCCGCCTCTGAATGCGCGAGCTCGGTGCCAGCATTTTGCATCTCCGTCGCCTTAAACTGTACATCTTCAAGAGCGGCCGTCATGGAGGAAGTCAGAGTTTGTGCTGCCTGCAGCTCTAGGGCGACGCGTCGTGTCTCAGCGCTCACCCTATCGGCATACGGGCGCACGTGCTCGAGCTTGCCTTCTGCCGCGTCAGCGCGCGCAATGGCATCTCGCAATTCAGTGCGCAGCTCCAGTATGATCTCGGACTGCTCTCCCAACTGGACCATCAACCGGCGCACCTCATCCGCCGAGTCTTCCACGGCCTGCTGCACGGCTGCCTCCAGCTCGTGCGTGGAGGCCCCGTGTCCGGCCCCCGAGCATTCGTCTCCGATTGAGGTTCTCACACCCCCAGTGGTTGGCGGTGCCGACGCGGACAGCTGTACAATGGCCGCTATCGGGAATGTGGACTCGGAGGGCCCGTTGGGTGGCACCGACAACGCAAACAGTTCGTAATCCGACAGCTCAGGCGGGTCTACTGCCGTGGCCGCCTCGGTCCGTGCAGAGCCTTCCACCGACACAAGCAATGTTTCCGACGGCGCAAGAGCTCGAGCTGCCGAAGGGATCGAGATGAGGAATGGCTCAGACTCCGAAAGGGGGGGAGCGTCCGAGGCTATCGACAGGAGGAAAGGGGCGGAGTCCGACAGCTGTAGCGCCTCGGATTCCACTGATATAGTCGAGGTGCACGACTCGGCGAACACCGGTGGCTCAGCGTGGTGTGGTTCCGTGTAGTGCAGACCGCCGTGGTTCGCCGCCCTACCAAGCTCCCATGTGCCGCCCGTGGGCGCCTCCTCTGCCTTAAAAGTGGGTGACAGCCGCAGTTGAACGTCGCTTGCTCGCACGAGGTCAGCATCGGCTCCACTCTGTGCCTCCGACGGCGTCTCGGCAACGCGCCCCCGCTCTGAGCTGTTGACCTCCGCCGAGACATGTGAGGGGCCATTGTCCCGAGCCAACGACCCGCCCGAAGCCATTCGCTTCTCCGTCTCCGCCACCGCCGCCGCCACAGCCGCTGTGATCCGCTTCGTGTGCTCCGCATGGAGCTTCTCAAGTTCGGCCTCCAATTCCGCCTCGCGCTGTGAGCCCTCCTCGCGAGCCCTCGCCGCCAGTCGCATCACCACCTGCGGAGAATTGCGTTCGGCAGCTGCCTCGACCAACGCCCCCTCCGCGGCGGCGCGCTCATGCCGCCGCGCGGACTCGACCGCGACCGCAATGGCGGCCGCATGCGCTTCCGCGACGAATGCTTCGCGCGCTCGTGCACTCTCCTCCTGCCCGCGCAGCTCGTCGCGCATAGTCCGCATGGCCGCATCCATCTCCCTCGCGGCAGTCAATGCTGCGCGTTCAGCGGTTGCACGCTCCTCGTGCTTAGCCGACTCGACGGCCGCAGCCCTCGCGGCGGCGGCCTGTGCTTCCGCAGCGGCCACCATGGCGGCTCCACGCTCTGCAGCCACGTCATCTTGCTCGTGCAGCTCGCTGCGCAGGGTCTCCACCACGGCTCGCGCCTCTTGGGCGGAGGATATCTCTCGCATGCGGGCCGCCTTTCGCTCCGCCGCAACCTCAGTCTGCAGGGCGAGCGTGGCGGCCGCCACGTCTGCCGTTGTCGCCGCCTCCCGAGCGTCTGAGACCTCACGCGCCTGTCGCAGCTCCTCGCGCAAGACGTCGCTCGCCGCCTGAACGTCTGCGGCGGTTCCGCTGGCGATGAACGCGTATGCCTCGGCGTCCTGCAGCTCGCGGCGCAGCTCGGCGCACACCACATCCATCTTGGCCTCAGCGTCCGAGGCGACAGAGGCGGCCCGGGCCTCCTCGAGCTGGATCTCGCGACGTAGCACCTTCAGTGCTGCCGATGCCTCGGTGGCGACCGACGCCTCGCGGGCCTGAGCGTTCATCCGCTCGCGCGAGGCATCGCAGCGAATGGTGGCAGACGCCTCGGCCTCTGCGTCCAGCTCGGTGCGCAGAGCGTCAATTGACGCCTGCGCCTCGGCGGCTGCCGATGCGGTGCGCAACTTGGCGCGCTCGCGCTCGGCTGCAAGCTCGTCTCGCAGAGCGGCGATCACCGCCCGCGACTGAGCGGCAGCTGCTGTCTCGCGTAGCTGCGCTCCGTCGCGCTGGTGCTGCAACTCGCGCTCCAAGGCTTCCCGCTGCGCCTCGGCCGCCTTGGCACACTCACGAGCCGCCTCCAACTCTTCCGCCGACGCCTTAATGCGAGCCATGGCGGCCTCTGCGCTTGCAGCAAGCTCCGAATTGCGAGCCTCGGCCGCGTCGTGCTCCGCCTGCAGCTCGGCGATGGCCGCGGCTCGAGCTGCTCCGGCCTCGCGCCTTGCCTCTTCGAGCAGCCGCTTAGCCTCATCAAGAGCAGCGCGGAGGCCGTCCGCCTCCTCTGCCAGGTAGACAGCCTCTCTCTTGGCCTGCGAGGCCTCTCGTGCAAGCTGCGCCTCCTTGTCCGCCGCGAGGGCGCGCAGCTCGGCCAGCCGTCGGTCGGCGTCCTGCCGTTCCTCGACACGAGCCGCGCTGACGGCCGACTGTCGCGCAGCCACCGCCTGCTCGCCGGCGGCAATCAGCCGCTGCTCCGCCGCACGAGCCTCCTCGCTGGCGAGTGCACGCGCCTGCTCCGCAGCAACACGCGCCCACGAGAGCTCCTCGCGCGCCTCGAGCAACCCGCGCTGTCGGCCCTCCTCAAGCGCGGACTCGACTGCGTCGGACTGCCGCGCCGCCGCCGCCGCCTCTGCTTCAGCCACTGCCTCGGCGAGGCGGATGTCCCACGCCGCGCTGCTGCGCGCCCGCTCATCGCGCAGGCGGCCAATCTCGGCGTTGGCCGCGGCTAGCGCGTTGGACCTTTCGATGGCGGCGGCAAAGGCTATGGCGTCCGCGCGCTCGCGCGAGCCGGCCGCGGCGCGGATGGCGGCGGCAAAGGCTATGGCGTCCGCGCGCTCGCGCGAGCCGGCCGCGGCGCGATCCGCATCAGGCGCGGGCCACGCCGCGCGCGGCGCGGGCCACGCTTCGCTGCGTGACGCCTCGCTCGGCCCCTCCATCAGAGTGCGCACCGCGAGGTGCGATGTCCCCATGCTCTCGACCGCCGAGGAGGGCGACGAGACCGAGGGTTGCGGGGACGAAAAGGTGTCGGGCGTCAACGCCCCGATCGCCCCAGGCCGGCTACGCTGCGCGACGCTCTGCGCGAGCGCGGCAAGGTTGTCGCGCGCCTCGACGAGCGCTCGCTCACTCGCGGCTGCGCGCGCCTCAGCTGCAAGCAACCGCTCCTGCGCGTGCGAAGCGACCGCGCGCAGCGTACCGTCCTCGGCGCGTGTGGAGGAGCGCGGCCCGACGGCGAGGTCAAGCGTCGGCGTGAGCGAGGGCGAGGCGGAGCGCGAGGCATAGACCATGCGCGGCTGGCCGACGTCGGCCAATTCGCTCTCGAGGACGCGGCGCACGAGCAGCCGTTCGAGCGCCCGCTGGTGTCGCATGCTGCTCGCGAGCATCGCCTCGATCGACGCGCTCCCTGCTGCGTTTTCCACCCCGGACCAGAGGGGTGCAGAGCCGAGGGGAGCGGGCCAGCGGGGTGGAGAGCTATGGGGAGCGAAGCCGCCCGCAGAGGAGAGAGGAGAGTTTGAGAAGGGAGGAGAGTTTGAAAAGGGAGGAGAGTTTGAGAAGGGAGGAGAGTGTGAGAAGGGAGGAGAGTTTGAGAAGGGAGGAGAGCGTGAGAAGGGAGGAGAATGTGAGAAGGGAGCAGAGGCTGGGAGGACTGCTCCGGCGATGGAGGGTTGTCTCTCATGGGAGGGCTGTCCACTGTGGGAAGGCTGTCCCTCGTGGGGAGGCTGTGCCATGTGAGGCCGTCCCTCGTGGGGAGGATGTCCCCTTTTGGGGAGGCTGCCCCCTCGTGGGGAGGGTGCCCCCTCGTGCGGAGGCTGTCCCCTGTGAGACTTTCCCCTGTGAGGCTTTCCCCTGTGAAGCCGTCCCTCGTGGGGAAGCTGTCCCCTTCCCCCTGTGGGAAAGGCTGTGAGAGGGGGGGGGGGAGGCAGGACGGTGGGGAAAGAGGGTTGGGGTAGGGTGGGCTTGGGAGGGTGGGCTTGGCAAGGAGAGGGAGCAGTGTGGAGAGGAGGGGAGAGGGAGGCGGTCTGTGTGACGAGGGGGGAGAAGGCGATGAAGCAGGGCGGAGGGGGGGCGGAAGGGGGAGAGTCCGTAGTAGTTGGAGAGAGTAGGAGAGCAGGCGGAGAGAAGAGGAGAAGAGGAGAGAGAAAGAGACCAGAGAAGTAGACAAGTGAAGAGGAAAGAAGAGAGGAAGAAAAAGGAGAGTGTGAAGACGAGAGATCGATGAAAACCGAGGGAGGAGACTGACAGAGATGCTCAGAGGGGAGAGAGAGGAGAGAGGAGAGAGGAGAGAGGAGAGAGGAGAGAGGAGAGAGGAGAGAGGAGGGGAGAGGAGAGAGGAGAGAGGAGAGAGGAGAGAGGAGAGAGGGAGAGAGGAGAGAGGAGAG
>CM030945.1:2288989-2310936 GCA_018136815.1 Isochrysis galbana
CCCTAGATAAGAAATACGTATTTCCCGTATTTGGCCAGAGGCCAAATACATATGTATTTGGCTGTATTTGAAGCGCGTCCTGGGTTGTAGGCCTCGAATGTATTTGGCTGTATGTGCAGGCCCTAGCACCATATTTCCCATCCGGGCACACACCACACACACACACCCCATCGCGGGGTAGGGGCTCCGTTGCCGTCGAAGGGCTACGGTCCCGCAGCATTAAGGTTATTCTAAAAAAATCTGAAGATTCTGGGCTACACACCTACTAGTCTCAACTAAGTTTATACTTAGACGCGATGGAGCGCGCCGCCGCGACTCCCCTCTCCTTCAGGCCCCCCGCCCCCGCCGAGGGCGCCCCCCCAGTGCCCATGTGCCCATGGAGCAGCCGCTGTCGAAGCAGCCGCGTCCGCCCACTGAGGCCGAGCAGGTGCGTGCGACTCCGGTCGCGCCACACGGCCCATGGCCCCGGCCACACCACCCATGGCAGCCTAGGCAGCCATGCTGGCCTCCCCATAGGCCATAGGGGGGCAGCAGGCTGTTGGCAGCACCCCACCCATCAATGCCAGGCTCAAACAGCCACCCTTCCATTGGGCATGCCTTATGGCAGAGGCCCCTCTCGCCCTGGCAAGGGCCGCGCTGAGCAGCGCGGCCCGAGGCCGGGTGGCCCCTATGGGCACAACATCCACCCCATTGCAACGTACAACATACTCTCTAGAGACACCCCTTCACACACACCACACCACACGTACAAAGCACACGCACACGACCCCTTACTTAGGGGAACGCAACAATTCAAGGCCAAATACGGCGACCAAGTCGCGTTCCGTCAAAGAGGGCCAGGTGATTTTTTTTTTCACTCAGAGGTGCATGTTTTCTTTTTCAACCAGTCTCCATGGTATTATTATCACAAAGATGAGTACAAAGCTAATCAAGGACGTGAGCATAGCACTTCCCCCCCCCCTTTCCCAAAACACACGGTAACCCAGCTACTGAGTTTTCATCTTTTCGTCTTTTTCTCACCACCTCCTCTTCGATCCTTTGTCGATGTCGTTCTTTCTGGCAGGCGACGATGTCGCTTGGCTAATCTTGGGTGGCGAGGTCCGTGACGCGTGCGAGGACGGCCTTCTTGTTCTCCATGTAGAGTTTGCCAGCTACTTGGTGCACTCGCACCATGGGATTCGTCTCAGCGTACGCGACCGCCGTGATGTATTCCATGCAGAGGTACGCGACGGCGGCCTCGTCTCCAATGTACTTGGTCTTGGGGATCCTGTCGTACTCGTCGGAGTAGTCGCCGACGAGCATGAGCTTTGCCTTGCACCAACGGCCCATGTATGGCTTGATCAGTGCCCACATCGACGGGTAGCGTACACGTGCTGCGTAACGAAACATCTCTTATATTGCACGTTTACGTAATTGTGCGCCTAAGGCGGCACGCAGAGGGAAAAAGTCGGCATGCGCACGCACGGCGTCTCCGCGGGGGGACCGATGCACACCGCGCCGTGCCCAATGCGCACGGCGTGCACAATGTGATTGGTGCTCCGTGGATACTATTCATTAAACTGCATGTTTATGTAGTTGTCGGCCTTAGAGGAAAAGCGTTTGCATGCGCACGCACGGCGTCCCCGCGGGGAACATGCACCGCGGGAAAAAGCAGAGAAAAAAGTTGTTATCCCCACGCACTGCTAGCCCTTATTTAATTTTAAAATAACTGTGGACATTTGATCGCTCAATTCGACTGATGCCCCACAATTGACGGAACGACACCTCCTTACTGACATCTGACATCCGCGTCCTAGCCCGTAGTTTACTTGTGCCCGTTATTCCATCGGTGAGTTTGCTCGTGGGGATTGTCGAGAGGACCGCTGCCCTTCCTAAGTTTGTCCGGCAAAACCACGCGTCGAGCACTTGCTTCCACTGTGCTTGGCGCGCGTCTAGATAGTTTAGGATCCATTTTGCTTGTAGTGCTTTGACGTGGTTACCCCAGTCTAGCAGTCCCAGCCCGAGGTGAGGCCCTTTTTCCGAAGAGTTTTTAGTGGGAATCTCGGGATACTTTATCCATTGTAGCCTTCGTCCGGTGCGCGCGTTAGTCCACATAATTCTGTCCACGGATCTTTTGATTGCCGTATGGAATGATTTCGGGCTGCAAGTGTCTGCAACCAGTATCTAGGGATAGAATATATAAGGAAGTTCGCTACCTTCGTTTTCCCGTGTATAGATAGGTTGTTGGTTAGCGGTGCGTATATAGTGGTTTTCTTCTCTATCTTGTCGGCTAATTTGCGCCAGAATTCCTTGATGGCCTGGGGCCCCCCTAACGGGACTCCCAGTATGGTCGCGTATTCGCTTCGTTTCAGCCACTTATATCTTTGGAATCTCGCGGGTGGGCGCTTCCTCTTCAGGGAGCCCATCCTCAGTCCTTCGAACTTTTGATCGTTGGGTTTGCCGCACGAGGCCGCCGCGTATCTTTCTACCCAGCTGAGAGATCGCGCCAGGCTGCTGTAGTCTGCCGCTAAGAGTTGCGTATCGTCCGCAAATTGACTTATCTTAAGTTCGGCACCGTTAACTACGATGCCTTCTATGTCTTCGTCTTCGTTTATCGCTCTGGTGAGGGCTTCTGCCGTTAAGAGGAAGGCCAGCGGCGAAAGCGGGCATCCTTGGGGGACGCCGCTCGCTATGTTGAAGGGGAAGCTCCTTCCCCCGTTCGCCTTTATGTAGCGGATTGGTTTAGCCTCGGAGTTCGTAAGAGCCTTCGCATACCTCTTGAAGTTTTCCCCGAATTTTAGTTTGTCGAGGACCAAATGGTAAAATTCCCAGTTGACCCTGTCGAAGGCCTTTTCCCAGTCGAGCGCCAGGAGGAGTCCTGGCTCCCCCGTTTCGTCTAGGTATGCATTCGTCAGTTGTAACAGATGAGTGGCTTCTCCGATCAACCGTTTCGGGACGAAGCCTAACTGGTCTTTCGAGATTATGTTACCGATTACTTTTTTTAATCTATTCGTAAGTACCTTGGCCAATATTTTGTAGTCGCTTTGCAGGAGCGTGATGGGTCTATAGTTCCTAGGATCTCTCGTGTCTCCTTTTTTATACAGAAGTATTATGTCGCCTTCTCTCATGGATACGTTAAGTTGCCCCTGCTCTAGAGCTAGATTTAGCATTCTAAGGAAGTCATGTTTCACTAGGTCTATGAAGCTTTTGTAGAACTCCGCCGGTAGCGCGTCTGGCCCCGCGCTTTTGCCACTCCCTATTTGGGTAATGGCGTCTGTGAGCTCCTCCATCGTTATTTTCCCTTCTATTGTATCGCTGTCGTGTTTATTCATCGGGCGTGTTTCCAGCGTCTCTTCGAGTTCGTGGTCTCTGGTGCTGCGGCGTTCCTGGTATAGCCATACGTAATACTTGCGGAGTTCGCTTCGTATTTCCGCATCGTCTGCGGTCGTGTTTCTCATGTCGTCCCCCGGGGCGTTCCAGTCCCTAGTGATGAAGAGTTCTGGGATCGCGCTGTTAGAGGCGCGCGTTTGAAATCTCTGAAAGAATTCTTTCGTCATCCTCTCCTCACATTTGAGGGAGTCGAAGCTTTCTTTGATCGTCGGTCTGGACTTCTTGCGAATCGCATCTACCTTTTCATTGAGTTCGCGCATTCTATCCACTTTCCTCGCGTTTGGCTCGCCATCGTTGAGCTCTATCCCAATCAATGCAAGCTCTTCGACGGCCTTTGCTATTTCCTGTTGCTCTTTGTTTTGTCTTGTTGCCCATAGAAGGTAAATTGCCGCCGCCTTTTTCGCGTTGCTCCACGCGTCGTCGATGTCTTCGTCCGGTGTCTCAGGTTTTATGTGGACGAAAATCACCCTAATAAGCGGGCTCGTCAAAGCGGTTGAGGCGCAAGGTCTCACCTCCGTTCTTTTGGCTACTAGTAGACTCAACATGTAATCTAGCCAAGCATCGGCTGAACGCTTCAGGCGTGATGGTTGCGATCGATTTCTGTGGGCAATCGTGTCATGAATCACGATTGGACACCGGCTGCTTTGCGCTCATCACGAGCCAACTTTTAGAATTTTTGGACACACAGATGGCCTCCAAGGCTTGTCCAAGGCCATTCACGTTCGGAGACACACAAGTCGTGCCCGCCAAGCACGGGCCAGTCAATAGTTCGCCTTTTCTATAGCACAGCATCCCAACATGGAGCACAAAAAGTAGTTTTGTTTTCGCGTTGACGTGCAAAATTGACGACGGACAGCCTCGTGTTTTCGAGCGTCTCACGTTCGATTTCGAGAGACAACCCCTCCTTTTCGCTCGATGGTTCGACAGTCTCATATGGTAAGAATGGTTGGCTACCGAAACATTGGCATTTTGACATGCTGGATGCTGGTGGTCATGTACTGTGCTCATATGTGTCTTGGACTGGTGAAATGAAGACTAAAATTAGAATTACTATGGTTATAATTTGGTAAAACTATAATCAATTTGATCTTTTTCTCCTGCGGCGGCGCGTGATGGCGGCCGCAGCGATGGTCGCTGGCCTCGCAAGTGGCCTCGCACGCGGCCTGTGGCCGCTCTGGCGAGGGTCTGCGGGTCTGCGCGGCCACAGGAGGCCAGCAAGCACCCCCTCCCACCATACTGAGGCGGTGCCGCGCGTGATGGGCCAGCCCATCATGCGCAGCACCGTCATTTTGACGGCTCGCGGCCAGCCGCGCACTGCACGCGCGCGAGAGGCTGGCAGCAGATGCCAGCAGGGGCGAGGTGGAGGGCGCAGGCGACGCCGTGACGCCGTGCGATCGCGCAGGGCTCTGTACTGCCTGTCCGGGGGTAACTGTGCCCGGGGAACGCAGGCGCGCGTCGCACAGCGCGACCTGTGGTGCACTTTTGTGGTCGACGTCAATTTCGCACGAGCGCGAAAACGTTTTTGGGTTTGTGTGTTGAATGGCGTCGAAAATGTACATATTTCTTATAAGATTCTGCCTAGTATACCCATTTCCAGTGTAATACCCTAAAAATCGCGTGATAAAACCTCAATCTTGACTTGGTGAATTTTCACCCTTAGAAGTTAAAGGCGCGTTTGACCGCCCTACTCGTCTCCGCTTTCCTCATACGCGGCACTCCCCGACCCTGGCTGTGCGGCGATCACTGGGGAAGATAGTCCCCAGGTCTGCGCCACGGCACTCTCCATCTCTCCCCCCTCCTCATCACCATGCTCCTCCTTCTCAGGCTCCTCCCTCCAGACACCCTCTGCGCTCATTGCCACGGTCCCACGAACTGTAGGAGAAAGTTTATACCGGGGGTGGGCCCTCTCATCCGCGGACCACCTTAATAACTACAGTAGAGATCACCCACCATGAGAACTCGTGCATGTAGTGCGTAAGGAGAGGAGGGGTGCTGCGCGCGCTTGCTGCTACGAGAGTGCCTTAGTGTTTGCAGACCTCACCCTCGTGTGTAGGTCGGCGCCGCTCGCCATGCTGCGCCTCCTCGCGTGGGCCTCGACCAATCGTGCGCTGATCGTCGCAATCCTCCTCGTCGTCCTGTGCTGGTGGCTACTCAGGCCCAAGCCACTGACTGCCCCAGCTGAACAAGCTACTGGGGCACCGTCTGGTAGGGCCTCCACACACCCAGCCACCTTTGTGCCGAAGAAGCGGGCCGTCAGCGTCTCGACACCCGGCGTGTTGCTCCACTTCCGCGCTGGAGTGCCAGAGGTAGACGACTCGGCTCTTACCGCTTTACTTTCACTCTGTGCCGTCACCGACATCTACCTTGTCACCCAGCTGGAGACTGATAGTGATGTACAGGTGTGCATGTCACCAGCAACGCACCAATTGAACTTGGGCGAAATATCCACCTGTCGACTCGTTGTAAGTGTCGTACTTGAGTTCTTCTTTGACCCCACCTGTCTCGTCATCATGTGCCGTTTTGATAGGAGGAGGCCGTAATGGCCGCGCTTGAGGCTGCAGGAGTCTTTGGAGAAGGTGCATGCGATCGCCGAAAGGTATGCCAACCACATAAGTGCATGGTGTGTCCTCGCCACATTCATTTGAGTTCGCATGCTCGTTCGTCAGGTGATTTGCTGCGCGACCGAGGATGGGCGGGCTGCCATAATCCGCCAGCTCTCGCCACGAGCACACATTGAGACCAGCCACAAAGTTGCACAGTATTTGGCTCCCCACATTCCTTCAGTAGTGCTCATTGGTGAGCCATTGCCCGATGGGTCGTCCACAGGGAGCATTGGCAGCAGCAGCAGCCTTGCGGACTATGCTTACGCCGAACTAGGACGGCAGTGATTGGTCTCATCGTTGCCAAGTCTACCATGTGATGTCCATGACTCTTTGTCGCTTGTTGCGGGTCATTTGGGGTCTTTAGTAGAGGCGATGGAAGCTCGTCTAAATTAAACCTTAATTTACTAATGTTATATCCTAGCCAACACCACTAGCTAATTGGACACAACTTGTTTTTTGTCTGTTTTTCTATGAAGGCCAAAAACAGACTATTTTTACTGTGTTTGCACGCCCGCCCTCTGTTTTTCCCATCTAGGTCCGCGACGTGCAGAAGCGGGGCAGTATCCTCGGGGCCGCAGAACCCGCGCTGGGGAGCCCATCAAGCTCCCCTGTGATGGTGCATGGTGCCAAGCGGGTCGTCGAAGGCAGGCAACCCATACATGGCCACTGCCTCACTTGGGGAGGGAGAGCTCCTTGCTGCCGACGCGCGCGCACCCGCTCACCTGCTGCCTGCTGATTTCCCACCTCTCCTGTAATTTCTAAGGAACCACCTTAAGGTGGTAGGTGCAGGTTTTTTTCGGCTCCCCCCCCCCCCCCACCCGCCCCCTCCTTTCCCTTTCCCTTCGCTCGCGCAAGCAATGCGGCGACTTCGCGCGGAGGCCTTCAGCGACTCGGCCTCAGAGGCTGGGGAGGAGGAAGTGATGGTGATGGAAGGGCCGGATGGAGACTCGGACCATGAGCTTCCCATGGCTGAGGAAGCCCCACCTCCACCTCGACCTCGCGGCCGGCCAAAGAAAGCAGCGAGGCCAGCTGCAGCCGAGGCGATGCGGAATGGCGCAGGCGCGCCACAAGCAAAGCGCGGTCGTCCACGCGGCAAGGGAAGGGCATCGCCAGCCGCATCTCCTCCATCGGGCCCACGCAAGCGCCGGCGCAGTGACATCTTCTCGCCTGCTGAGGCAGCAGCTCACGACCGCCAGGAAGCAAAGCAGCTGCGCGAGCTGAAGGCGCGCATCGAGGCTGCGACTGCGAGCGCAGCCTTCGACGTGTTCTCCACCGTGGACGTCCGTGAGCTCGCCAACTCCATCGCGATGAAGACGCAGTCAAAGTGCTGCTCGGCCGAGTTCATCCCGGTGGCTCCTGAGTCGAAGATGGCCATTCACTCGGTGATGCTCCCGTTCATGTGCTCAGTGTGTGGGGACATGATCAACATCAAGACGGGCAAGGCATGCCGTATCAATCTCGACGTGGACTCGGGCTCGGAGGGAATGGATGAGGATGGCGATGGGCTGACTAAGAATGATCGGCGGAAGCAAAAGCGGAGGAAGCAAACCAACTCTCGACCGGAGTACATCGTGATGAAGGTTCTTGGGTGCCTGCTCGCAGGGCAGATGTATTCGGACTACGCAACTGTGGCGATCGCGCAAGGGGAGCAAGTGATGTCGCATAACACCTTCGACCGATACCTTAGCAAGCTCCTACCGTGGATCGAGAAGCTGCAGAAGGAGATGCTTGAGTTGGTGCGCTACTTGGTCGTACGATACGGTTCAATCGAACAGCTCGTCCTCACGAACGACATGTTCTGGCTCACACGTGGACGCAACTCGCTCAATGGCTCAGGCACAATGTGTGACCTCGACTCCGGGGGCATCCTCGCGTATCGGCACTACTGCATTGGCACGGACATGCTCAGTGGTAAGGGCGGTTTTGAGTTCACTCCGAAGGCCATGGACGCCATCGGCTGCGGCGAGATGCTGGATGACATAGTCGACTGGTTCGAGAAAGGCGATCTCGACGCCCTCATTGACAAGTACAACCTGCGTGTTCGTCCTTCCCTCGACGGTATCGTGCTCGACGGTGACGCCTCAACGAACTTGTTGATCCCGCTAGTGCTTGCCAAGGCGAAGCAAACCACCGGCCGCACGAACTACTGTTCCCAACTTCGCGTTTTCGACTGCTCCAACCACTTGGGCAAGAACGCAGGCGCAAAGGCGTTCGAGGTTGGACATCGCCTTCATAAGACGTGCAGTTGCAAGGACCGTATCACTCAGCTAGGCGAAGTGGACAAGCGGCAGCCCAAAGACCATCGCGGTCTGAATGTGCAGGCTCACCCTCTTGTCAAATCATGGCAGCGATCTACATCGGCAGCTTTGCGCAGCGCGAAGGACTGGCGCGCGAAAGCGGAGACCGAGGCTCGGACTGCGAGGGAAGCAGCAGCCGCGGCAGGCACAGAGCAATCTCCGGACATGCAGTCTCCGTTACCATCAATGTCGTCCCTTGCAGTCCAAGGGATCGAAGAAATGGTGAATCACCTTAGCAATATCCACGAGGGGAAGGGCTTCCTCACCGGCAAGCTACGGACTTGCCGCTTGCATGACCTGACATTGCCAAACGGTGAGCCATACGTGTCCCGGCAGTGGAATGATTGTGCAGACTTCCGGGCCGAAATGGAGGCGTGGCTCAAGACTAAGTTCTTTAACAATATCGATGGTGTGATTCACCCGGAGCGTGGCGCAATGTGCCAGAATGCCTCAGAGCGCGTCGGCACCGTTGCACTGCATTACAGAACCAAGGAGAAGCAGCTGAGGCCCACACACTACGTTTGCTCCACTGGTCTCGCTATGGCACACGTGCAGAACGTTTGCATCCACAAATTTCGCAGGCAGCTCTTGTTGAAAGGTGAGACAGACGACAGGATCGAGGCCTTCGGGACGATGGAGTCGCGCCTCTTCGAGCTCGTTGGCCTGCAGAGTAGGCCTGCGCAGCGCGCGCAGTGGATGCAGCGAGTGTCTGTCAGAGCGAAACGCAGCATGTTCCGGAAAACAGTAGAGTACAAACGGAAGCGTAGCCAACAGCGCAAATCTCTCACTGAGAAACGCCAAAACTATAAGACCGATCATCGCTACAAGTACAAGGGCGACACCGGTGGCAAGTCCCGTTCGACTTCTGGAGCGCAGGGTAAAGGTGTGGTAGGAGCGTGTACGTGCACCGCCACGTGCCAACGTGGCTGCCCTTGCCGGGAAGCCGCCACAATGTGCACCAACCTGTGCCATGCAAAGTCGACAAGGTGCCGCAACCTCCTCAACGGGGGAAGTCTAGTAGGGGAGGATGCCGACATATCAGGTGCCGGGTCGTCCCAAGATCACGCGGCTGCAGCGCACGGCATGGTTTGCAGCGGTGCAACCGGTTGGCATCCACAGCAGCGCGTCCCACCGGCTGAGACAGAGGATCTGACCGATCGGACGGTGATGTGCTATTGGGATGGAGCTGGGTGGCTGCAAGGCACCATCCTCGAAGCAAATATGGACGACACTGAGCTAGATGGCGAGGACGTCGCAAACTGGCTGGTGTACTATGACGTTGATGACACAACGGCCGCGCATTACCTGTCGCACGATTCGTACTTCACCACAGCGGCGGACGACGACTCACTGTCATCCGTGGAGCACGGTGCTTGGTACCTGTTGCTTGATGAGTGCGAAGAGTGCGTGTTCTAGTCGCAGGTTGTGTTGGGGCTCCATGCACGGGCGTGGCTTGCTGTGCATAGCCTCCTAGAGTCCGCGCTTGGCGTCGGAGTTGAATATCGCCGGATATCAGCATAAGCATGCGCAAGGAGTGTCCGTGCCGTACGTGTTGGTGTGAGCGCTGAGGTTGGTTTCAAGAGCTGTGAGTAGGCTCATATGGAAGATCAGAGTAAATGCTCTCTAGCTCATATTTTTTGGTGTATTTTACAGGCCCTCCCGGAGACTTAAAGGCGTCTAAGTCCAAAAAATACCCATTGCTGTCTTTTCTCAAGTTACCGTGGCTCAAAAGACGGATTGCAAGTCCCTAAAATTCACCAGAAAATATGAGGTAGAGAGCATTTACTCTGATCTTCCATATGAGCCTACTCACAGCTCTTGAAACCAACCTCAGCGCTCACACCAACACGTACGGCACGGACACTCCTTGCGCATGCTTATGCTGATATCCGGCGATATTCAACTCCGACGCCAAGCGCGGACTCTAGGAGGCTATGCACAGCAAGCCACGCCCGTGCATGGAGCCCCAAGGCAATCTGGACGAATCTGCATGCGCCTCGTAGCCGGGGAGCGCCGCTCCTGCCCGCCACCACCTCGAATTCTGCCGCCTCGCATGCAGACGTTCAACACCAACGTTGAGAGCCCGCCAGAATGGCCGCCAGAACGCGGCACCTGCGGCCATCATTGCGCGCCCAGCGGCACGAGAGTTGCCCCACATATCGGTGTTGCCGACCTGCCCCGCTTCTGCGCCCAAGAGGCCGCGCATATGCCCACCAGACCCGCCTTGCGCTCGCTCCTCGCTGCCACGCTGGCGGCGAGGAGAGGGGTGGGGGAGGAGGCCCACCCTCGGCGATCGCGACAATGGGAGGAACCAGCCATCCGGGCCCGATCATGGCCCAGGTGGATGGCTCTCCACAGCCGCGGCCCAGCGGCCCTTCTGCTAAGGGTTGCGGAGCCATAGCCCCAGAGGAGCGGGCCCGTGCCAGCGCGGCCGCCGCCCATGGGATCGGCCGTAGAAGCCCCGCCGATAGTTGTACCTACCACCTTAAATCAAGGATTTCCGCTTAAAGCAAGGGCGCAAGGGCGGCGAGGCGAGCAGCAGACGGAGCCGTTCATGGGCAGTGAAAAGTAAAGGACAGCTTACATTTTTCTTGATGTGTCGAAATTTGCCGAATATCCAGTAGAGCTAGTGCGAGGAAAGGCGGGGGAGGCGTCGGCGCGGTCGGCGGGACGATGGCGTCACAGCAGACTCCACTGCATCCGCAGAGGCTCAACTTTGGCTCGACGCCCGTCGTGCAGGAGCCAGCACCGCGCCACGTCTACACATTTGAAGAGGCGCAGCAGCGCCGGTCGCCCGCCAACCAGGCCTTGCCGCCAACCTCAGCACCACAGCCGGCGCAAGGGGCAGGCCTCCTGCAGACTCCCGCGTTTGGCCATCAGCTCTCCACTGCCGGCAAGGAGATTCGCCTGTGGGACCCCAGTCTTACGCCCCTCAACGCGCGGACCCTCAATCAGGACACCTATGTTGCTCACCCAATCCAGCCGATGGCGACCCCTCCCCGTGCGGAGTACGTTCCGAGTGAAGCACGGTGTGATGGCACGACGACGACCAAATCGGATTATCGCGCGTGGCCTTTGCAACCTCCACCCGCGAAGCCGCCGCCGCCGCCACCGCCTGCTCACGTGCCATTCACGGCGACCACGTCGTACAAGGATAACTTCAAGGCACCTCCCATGGGGCCGCCGCCAGCCCTACCAGCTCGGGCCCAGTACACTCCAAGCACTGCAAAGCTGGAGAGCACCACCTCATACGCCGCGGATTACCGCGCCTGGCCCGTTCAACCACCAGTAATGGCACCCGCTCCCCCACCAGCGCCACCCCCAGTACGCTTTGAGGGCGTGTCTGAGGCGAAGGCACAGTATGGCCCCAAGCCCCTCGCTCCAATGTCGACACCGGCGCGTGTGCCATATGTGCCAAGTGAAGCTCGTTGCGAGGGCGTCACGACCACTCGGTCCGACTACCGCGCATGGCCGGTGCAACCACCGCCACCAAGGCCAGCCACTCCAGCGCCACCACCTCCCGTGCGGTTCGAAGGCGTGTCCGAAATGAAGGCACAGTACGCCCCGAAGCCACTTGGGCCGCCTGTTGTGCCGATGCGCACGCCATATGTGCCGAGTAGCGCGAGATGCGAGAGTGAGACGGAAGCTCGCAGCGCCTATCGTGCCATCCAGCTGCCGGAGCACATCCCGCTCGCCCTCGGGGTCCAAACTCAAGGAGGAGAGTTCCACCAACTGATAGCACGTGGGGCCTTGCCGCCAGCTAAAGGAAGTGCTGTCTTCACAACATGTGAGGACAATCAAACTGAGGTAAGTACACCCTTTGCTACCCAGATTATTCGGGTGCTTTTCTCATCTAGCTCATTTATGCCTGGGTACCTGCCCCAGGCATGTGCAGACTCGCACCCCCAAGGTGCAACAGTAACCCTCGCGCCAACCACAAAGTTCCATGAGCTCCATAAGTTGTGCTGTTTTCGATATCTCCTCATACACTGAAGCACCTATGCTTCCTGTACAGGTTGCCATCAAGGTGATAGGTTTCGATGGCGCCGAGAGGCATGTTCTCGGTCGCTTCGAGTTGGTAGGCATCGCACCCGGTCGTGTTGGGTCCGCTCAAGTGCAGATCAGCTTCAGCCTAAGCGACGATGGTGGACTGCATGTCACTGCCTCGGATCGCACTGGTGGTGCAGGCTCGCGAGGCATCTATATTCGAGATCAAAGCCTGACGCCAACCAGCAATGCGCCCGTCAGCCGCACAGTAGGCGCCATTGGATACCGCTGACAATGAGGTTTTGGTGTCGCAACTCCCTGAGCGATGAGGCAAAGACAGTGGCCGGGCATGCTCAATGTTGCTACACCGTTGTGCCATCCGCAAAAGAACGTAGTGTGTGGATCTCATAGGCCCTCGGTTGCTGCGTCAGAGTCGCGTCAAAAGCGGACGGCTAGTTTCTATTTCACGGGCGCAACCAATTATAGCATCATCCCCATCCAAATATCTCATCAACATACCAGCTCGTGAATAATACCATTCGGCGCCATGAGGGAGGGGTACGTGGGAATAATGTCCAAGTTAGGGGTTAATAAAAATTATATACATAAATAGACGGGAGGGTGTAACAAAAAAAGGGAACCTCGAGTTGCACCTTCTCGTTCGCATCGTCGGATAAAAAAACCTTTTTAATATTCTCGCCGCGCGCGCGGCTCTGCCGAGTTACTTAGCAGCCACGCCCGCGTCCCTTAACACCTCATCTCACTTGCCTTGCGGCTCGTCCCCTCGTGCTCTACCTAGGGGCTCAGTGTTTGAGGTTTCCAGTGGCAGGCGGCGTGTTCCGATCCCTGATGGACGACTCCTCGGCCATCTCTTGCGCCATCGGGCGGTCGGTCGTCGTGCGTGATTCGCGTGGTGAGTGGTGATTTTCACGTTAAACTTTGGGTTTGGTTTTGGGGTGTTGTGGCTTGAGAAGGCGTTGTTGCCGGGTCGTGTTGGTTGGGCGTGCGTCGGTGGATTAGGCTAGTCTCCCTGCCATATCCAGTGCTTGTGCCACTAGAGCCAGGTTATTGTTCATCACGAGGGCGCCTCTGGCGTTCGTTTTGAAGATCGGGGCACTGAGTTCGCGTGCGTCCTTAATTTTCGGCTTCCTGCCTCTGGAGGCTTGGCTCGTCCTCGCTGTCGAGTTTTGTTGGAGGATTCCAGTCCTCGCACGAGGGTTGTGAATCTGGTCAGAGTGCGTTCGATTACCGGGTATGCGGATGAGTTTTTCCCTCTTCCTCCTTTGCCGAAAGCGGAACTTTTGCCTTTTCCGCGGTTTGCGGTTTGCCCTTTGGTGCGTGAGCCGGCGTGAGATGCAAAGCAGCTATCCAGTCATGTATAGTGACGGAGTGATCCGCGGGGCTCGGCTGAATATCTCGGCCACGTTGTTTCGCGTGAAGGTCTTCGGATGGATCCCAAGAAAGTGGAAGCCGTCTCGAAAATCGACCCTACCCAAATCAACTCGATCGAAGCCGTCCGTTCTTTCCTTGGACTGTGTTCGTATTACCGCCGTTTTATACGTCGTTTTGCGATCCGGGCAGCGCCGTTAACCGCTCTCACGCGGAAAGGGTGCGATGTCCCGGTCGAGTCGCAAACAGAAGCCTGTCGCCAGGCTATCGAAGATCTCAAGCAAGCTATCTGTGAAGAACCCGTACTTGCACCTCCTCGAGACGACCGTCCTTTCCTCGTTAAGACCGACGGTCTCGCGGGACGCTCGATCCTAGCAGGGGGGTGTCGCATTCGCGAATCGACACTCGTAAGGCTTCTCTTCGTCGTTCGGTATTATCGTTAAAATTCTCTCGTTCTCGTCCTCGGTCAAAAGCTTCGCTTGGACGCATAGGATCTTGGGTTATGGAGCGCCCTCTCTCTTACTCTCGAAGAGAAGGGAAGTTTCCCCACCTTTCACCTTTCTCCCTCCTAGGCGCCTCGCAAATAGGTTTAATTCGCTATCTTCCCCGCGCTTCTCTATCTACTTCAGTGATTGCAATCAGGTTTAACTTCGCATCTCCCCCTTAGGCACACCGCACTTCTTTCGTCTTATTCGATAGGTCTCTTGGAATCCTGTGCGGCAGGATTGCCCTCGTTTCCGTTATGGTGCGATCCCCCTTCCAGACGGGATCGCCGACAGATCGCCTTCTGATCGTCGTCCGTCGTCGTCTGGCCGGAGTGTTTGGGTTTGATTTCAGTCGAGTTGTGTGAGAAAGTCGTGGGGCGAGAGTCGGGGTGTTTTCCTGGGTGTCTCTGTCCGTCGTCCTGTCGTCAGTCGTCATTCGTCGCTCTCGCTCTCGTCGCTCTCGCTCTCGTAACACTCATACCCTACAGCCTCGCCTCTCCTCGCCAGCCCCTGCCATCACAGCCCTCCTCACACTCACCCTCGCCTCTCGCCGCTCGCTCGATGTCGCTCTCGCCGCCGTCCTCGCCCTCGCTCAAGCCCGCCTGCCCGCCTTCCTCTGCTGACGGGCTTCAGCCCGTCAGCACCTCTGAAGTGGCCTCCCTCGCCGCGCCTGCCGCCGGCTTTGCCCCTTCCTCATTGCCCTCAGGCCTATGGGCCATCCCAATTCGTCAGACAGATAAAGGCGGGAAACTCTGCCCTTTGTCTTTTCAATATATATACGATATAACTCATATCAATACAGTATACACGAGGGCTCTCCGCTGGAATCGCGTTCGGGCGACAAGCTCGAAGCTCGCGGCATTCACTTAAACAGCACGATTTATCCAATATCGCGGGGTTTGCACAACGTGTCGAGATGAAGCGGAGCGGAGGGACGGGAGGGCGATCTCGCCCTCGCCAGGGGGGGAGGGGGGCTGAGAGTCCCGGAGGGGTGGGGAAGAGAGCGGAACGCCAGACATTTACCAATGTCAGATTTTTGGCAACGAGGGGTACGTTCCCCTCCCTTCACTCGGAGTAGATCTGACACATACTACAAAACCCTCGCTCTGAGGTCAGAGTCAAACACTTCCCGCCAGCCCGCCCGCTCGCTCGCTCCTCGGCGTGGGGTGTTGCCCGTGTGGGCGCTCTTCCCTCTGCCCTTCCTCGCTTCCTCGCTCGCCTCCCACTACACGCTCCTCGTCTTTCGCACTCTTCCCTACCGCGCTGCTCCTCTTGCGCGAGAATAGGCGTATCTCCCTTGTTGCGGCGCACATCGCCGGCCGACCGCACCCCAAACCTCCTCCCTGCCCGTGCCACTGAATGGAGTTTGGTTCAATGCCGCTCTCGGTGAGTGAGCAGGCTGAGCAGCTGCTCCCGCTGCACGAGACTCCATCTCGGCCCACGTCCGTTCGGCGATCACCATCTGATGTGAGCGATGCCTTCTCTCCAGGGAGCACCAGCTGCAGCGCCTCGCCAGGTCTGCAGACGCCGCGTATGCAACTTGTGCTCGACATCGACATGACCATTCTCCATGCATGTGAGGCACCGCCTGGCTCCGAAGCTCAACCACCAGAGGGCGTTTATTCCGTATTGGTCCCAAAGTTCAACGGGAGGGGCATGTCGAAATATCACGTGCGCACGCGCCACGGGCTCCATACCTTCCTACAAGAGGTCGGAGGCTTTGCGGACGTGCACATATATACAATGGGCGCCAAAACATATGTACGGCAGATACTCAATGCGATCGACTCGAATGTTGAGCTGATTACCGGACGTGTCTTTTGTCGAGAAGATGGAGAGAACGAGATATTCTTGAAGAGTTTGACCCACTTGCAGCCCAGCATAAAAGTGAGATGCGACGCACAACACCTTGATGATGCAACGCACGTGTGAGATGAAATCTGATTTGCTATCCGGCACCAGCCAGAGCTTCAGCATTTGTGGCCGCTGAAGTGGCGCTTCGTGCATGCAATCGTGTCGACTCCCTCGCGGTCGATCCTCCACCAATTCTTTCTTTGGTGTAGGCCCTTGCCCCGTACATCATCGTTGATGATCGTGAAGAAGCCTGGGACGCAGTTTCACGTCATGCTTTATTGAAAGTGCCGGCGTTCTGCGCCTTCCATTCCAATGGCACTGCCTTACCGATTGGCAACGAGTTGTACTCCAAAGTGCGCGTAGTGCGCTCACTTGACCTTTCACTCGTGGTGCTGTCTAGGCTTAAGCCAGCGCTACCTATTGGCTTGCGCACTCCATGGGGTCCCCAGTTGTAGCTCTGGCTGTGGCTGGCCGTGCAGTTGACCTCATCATTGCGTGTGACTCATTATCGGAGGACGCCGCGAAACACGTGCCACACACCGGCTTGGGAGCTAAATGCTTGACCCCCCGCCCCCCGCCCGATCAGTGGCATCAAAGTGCCCATTCCTGATCCAACCCTGATGCATGTGTTGCGTGTGCTCAAACAAGTCCATCTTGATTGGGTCCAAGGTGGACTTGACAGTTGCGCTGAGGCGCTGCAAGTAAGATCACCACGTTGCCTTGCTAAATGACTTTATGGACATGCTTGCTGGCGAGTCTTGATAGCAAGGCTTGATGGAAAAGCTATTTGGCAAGGTTCTAGATGGATTGAGGAAAACGAAGAGGGTGGAATTGCGAGCAAGTCTTTGTTCCCCAGCAAGTTGCGCGTTGTCTGAATTGTTTGACATGCTTTCATGTTCGCCCGTCCCGTTGTAGGCATGTCGGACGTCAGTATTAGAGGGTGTTCACCTCGTGTTTTTCAGGAGGTATCCTGGGTCCTCACGGAAACGAGACACACGCGATGTGGCGCCTCGCCGAGACTTATGTAATTTGATAGTGCCACTCGCCCCCATCCATTTCATGACCTCTTCCCCGTCTCAGATTTGCTCAATAGACCTCCTGGCGTGCAGGTGCCACTTGTTACAGGAAATGGAGCATGGCCCCATCACCCATGTCGTGTCCAAGTTGGGCGGGAGCTTAAGTGTGGATCGAGCTATTGTGAACGGAGTGCACGCCGTTACTGTTGATTGGCTTGTGAAATCGGCCGAACATTGGCAGCGACAGCGAGAGGAGTGCTACCAGTCCATCCTGAGAGGATCCGCGACGTGGCGGAGAGCTTGCCACCACTTTTCCCCGGCCGGAGTCTTCAAGAGCGCATTGAGGCCATCAGGTGTGCGCTACTTCTTTCATAATTAGACCAAGGCTCCTGGCTCCCATTCGCGTGATTCGCATTTTCGACTTGCTAGGACATGAATGGCTCCTCTTGTACATGCGGTTCGACCCTTTGTTTGTTTAGGCATGCCAACCAAAATTTGATCCCTGCGGATATTCCGCACCAAGAGCGTGTGGACGCGCTCTTCACCTATGCCGCCGGCTCGATGAATGTTCGGCGCATCAAAAGAGCCTTAGCTAAATTTGCCGAGAACGGGGATGAAGGCGATGAAGGCGATGAAGGCTGGTTCCATATTCTTGAGCAGGTGTTCGAGAGGGAGATTATCAATACTGTAGTGAGAGTGGTGTATTCTGAGTCTGCCAATCCGGAAGAAGCGTCTGCTAAGGGATTCGAGCAGTAGTTGGTTGAAGTATATGAAAAAAAAACCTTTTAATATTCTCGCCACGCGCGCGGCTATGTAGCTGTCTATCGTAGCCACGCCCGTTTCCCTTCCTTTCCCTCACTACCCGCCTTGCGGCAACTCCCCTCGTGCTCTACTTAGGGGCCCAGGTTGTGGGGGGGGTTGGGTAGGGCGGGGGTGCACCGGCCCCTAGTGGTCTGTCCTCGCCCTCCTCCTGTGCCTCTAGGTGGCCCGTTCTCCCTGCGTCGGTGTGAGTGGATGATTGTTGCTGCGTCTCCTTTGTTTTCATCGCCCATCCCTTTTTGGGGTGTTTTCTAGGGAGATGCGCCTCAGCCTTAGGCGAGTTTTTCGGCTAGGCCGAGTGCCCCTGCTACGAGGCCGAGGTTGTCGTTCACTATCAGCTTTCCTTTGTCGTTTTCTGTAAAAATGGGGCGGCTGAGCTCTAACGGTCTTTTCAGCTTAGGTTTTCTCCCCTGGGCCACCTTACGAGTGCGCATTCGGTGATCGCCGTTTGGCGGGGCAATGCCCCTCACCAAGGGTAGTGAACCTTAATTAGCGTGGATTCCAAGACCGGTATATGTAGTGGTACGTGTGTGATTCAAACTCTATTCTGTAGAAGTCTCTTATTATGTATCGCCATGCTATTACATAGAGGGTTTTTAGGCTATCTGGCGTGGCTTCTGCCGGTATGCAAACAGTCTGTCTTTTGTTTTCTGTTTTTTTTGGCCTATTTTGGTTTCGGGGTGTAGTTAGCGATTGCGTCTAATGTGTCGAAGATCTTCCTCGTCGCGGGGCACCACGCTAGGTGACACGAATCTTCTTGGTATTTGCCGCACATTCTGCATTTTCTCGTCGTGCTATTCTCGAATCTGTTCCTGGTACCTATCCTCCTGTGGGTGATGTGTTTGAAGTGTGGGTGTTTGTCGGTGTGTTTTAGCAGCGGCAGGGTATATAGCTTGGCTATGTGTTTCCAGTTCGTCTTTGGTGATGTCGAGGCGTTTTTCCCACGCTTTTCTGGCTGCCTGTGAGTCGTTGCGGCGTGCTGCTTTGAGCGCGACCTTTGTGATGTCGGAAACTGTGATCGCGTCGAGCGCGATTTTTCCCTTTTGGTATCGCGTACTCGTCAGCTAACGGGTACTCCATGTATCTGGGTCCTTTGTATCATTCTCCCACCGCGCCGGTGGGTGATATCGTTGAAGTTCTTCGTCGTTAACTACGTTGCCGGGTGTCGGAAGTCTCTCCGAGGTAATCCGTGTTAGCGTGGATCCAAACGTTGTTGAGTTTTTTGATGTATTCTCATCGTCTGAGACTCTAATTTCTTCTTGTTTCGCTTCCTCCGCACCTTGCGAGGCGTCTCTGTTATCTTCCAAGGAGGCCCTCTCCCTATGGTCGGGGGGTGGGCGTTCCGACGCTTTGTTGAGTATTTGTCGCGCGTGTTCGATTACGCGCTCCATGAGTCTAGGAACTCCCGATTTATGAATGGTTCGGTTTTCGTGTATAAATGTCTCTGGAAGGTGTTCGACATAGGCCGAGCACTCTTCTCTGCTGTAGGGTGTCGTGAAGGCGTCGTCCTTATACACGTTGTGCACAACGTTGGTGTGCAGGGTCTCCCACATTCGTGCCCACGAGGCACGAATCGCTGGAGGAGGGAGGTGCGGGTTATGCCACAAGGGCTGCGAGAGCGCGCCCTCGCGCGTGAAGGTTGAAGTATATGAATAAAAATGCTTAACATTGAACTAAGTTTACACTTGTTCGCCCATGCATGGGGGGGCACGAGCCTCCACTCCTCAAACGGAAATCTAAACTGAGTATTAGTAATACCACTACTCTCACTAGCCCGGTACTAACACGACAGCCCTCAGCGCACCTGCCCGTACACCTTGGCGCGTGTTGTTTGCCACAGATACATACATCTATGCACCCCTCCAAATCTCCCCCCTCGCAAGCCCCCGGCTCCCATTCTAACTCCCCACAAGTTAAAATGAGGGAAAGCCCCATTTGAGGCCACGAAAATCGCCTTGCAAAATCACTGACTTGACCTCCCCGAAGCAAATGTTACAGGGCCAGCCGTGTAATAGTGGGCGTTAGCCACACCGCCCAACCCTCAGGTAAAACTCTCGTAAAAGAGAGAAGGGAGGGGACTATTATGCTGAATCCTGCGGTCTTGCGGACTGCCGTGCGACCGCCGATTCTTCACCTCACCGTCCGGACGGGTGTGGCTGCCCTCTCGTTTGGCTGTTTCGTCTTGCTCTCCCTTGTTTGATTTTGTTTCGCTCATTGCCATTGCCCTCTCGCATGGAAGCTCGATTCTAGCAGGGGGGTGTCGCATTCGCGATCGACCTCGTTCGCGCCCTTAGACCAAAAGCGTTCAATTATCCCCATCCCTGCTAACACCTTTTGTTGTCACCTGGAGGTTACTTGACACTTCACATGTTTGAAATCCACACGTGGGTCTGACTCCATTCCTTCGATTTGGGGCAGGGTCGATATCTCGTTGAAATCACGATCCACGTCTCACACACGCTCATTATATTTTGACAGCATCGGATTGACCAACCTCAGTGTGACGTTAGCTAGTGTATTGATGCGGTGTGACGTTAGCTAGTGGTGATTGAACGTTTCTCGCCTCAACGGAACTTTTGGTCGTCTAGCGTCTCGCATCTTTTGTTCATTCTTACGCGAGACTGACAACACCCTATCCACCAATGTCTTTACATCTTTATTGAAATTATCATCTAACAGAATCGAATTCAAAACATCTGCATTTGGATTATCAATGTTATCCATTTGGTGTACTAACCCCGCATTTTGTGCAATTTTCTTGAACTCATCGTAATTGACATAACGTTTGAATGATATGTATACAACCTTTTTGAGGAGATGGAAAGTGGCGACTTTGTGATGA
This sequence comes from Isochrysis galbana, assembly GCA_018136815.1. NCBI lineage: Eukaryota > Haptophyta > Isochrysidales > Isochrysidaceae > Isochrysis > Isochrysis galbana. The sequence continues at coordinate 2,309,651 of CM030945.1, forward strand.
ACACCAAGTTCGATCAGGATGCTCTCTGGCGTTTGCGTGACCGGTTCGTGACGGTTGGAGATGAGCCCCTTGTAACTGTCGATCGCATCAACTAAGTTTACACTTGTTTCGCCCATGGGGGGGGCACGAGCCCCCCTCTCTCTCCACTCCTCCCCTGCCATGGGGGAGGAACCACCCACTCTCCTGGCGCGCCTGATGGGCTGATGGCCTGCCAGGAGCACACTGCCCTGCTGACCCATCTCTCTCCCCACAGGCACGCCCGATTCGCCCGCCCTAGCCTGATGTCGTGGCCTGCCCATCCCTCTGACCAGCCCCTCCTCCCCTGGCCCCCCCTGATCAGGACCCCCAGCCAGCTCCAGTCGACCTGCAGGGCCGCGGAGCGCCAGCGAGGGAGAGGCAGGAGGGGCCAGGGCCATGCCCCAGCCTCACCTGCCCCCTGAGCTGTGATCCCAGGCCCTTGCAGGCCACCTGGGGACCTGAAGAGGGGCCGCAGGCGCGCAGGGAAGAGAGGAGGAAAAGGGAAGAGGGAGGGGAGGGGGAGCGGCAGCTCTCCCCTCCGGTGTTTATTTACGTGTCTTCTCGAACTATTTGGGTAAGGGAAGACGGGCGCGCACGAGCGCGTTGAGCGGCTGCAGCAGCAGCAGGGCGAGGGCGAAGGCGACGATCCCGAGCGTGTGATGGGCCGCCGGCGACCATGCATCCTTCGTCGACCCTGGCGGCTGCGCGGCGCCACGTCATGCGTGACGAGGAGGCCGCTGGAAGTGGCGCGCGTTTTCTTTTCATCGAGGGGGGCACGCACTAGTACTCATTTTTTGGTGGGGTAGATGACTTCCCGGGCTAGCTGCTCAGAGCGTTCCACTCGCTTCTGGAAATTTTTATAGGCTGGTGCTGATTGTTTGAGGTCAAATTTGCGTTGCAGTTGTTTATCTGGTGGGGGCGGGGTTTCATTTTTGGCATGGCTACTCGCACTTCCATTATCATCGATAAAAAAATTATGGGCGAATGTCCCCCCCGGGCGGCATCTCCCTCGTGCGTCGTCTCCGGCCGAGGACCGCTTGGTGTGCCCTCCAGCGAGGAGACCAATCGCGCGTGATGGCGCTGCTTGAGGAGCACCCGTGGAGACGCTCGCATGAGATGTACGCCCCCCTTGCCGCGGTGGACTCGCTCGGCAGGAGCGCCCTCATGGTGAGCTCGACCCGGTGTCCTGGGACGCCGAGCTTTTTTGTATTTGATGTTACTGGGCCTTGTGGGTTCAATCTTTACGGGAGCTGAACCCGAACCGATAA
>CM030945.1:2311036-2324964 GCA_018136815.1 Isochrysis galbana
GCCGCTCGAACCGCTCCGCCACCTCGAACGTCAGCCCACGAGAGAGGGACTCTGACTTGCAGAGCAGAAGAGTGCGCTCCGCCATCGCCCCGACCCACGCCGTGCTGGCCCTCGGGGGGATAGACAGACCCCCCCACCACGCGAGAGAGGCGAGAGACTCCCCCCCCGCCCCCCTCCCGCGCGCGATCTCGTGGGATTCGGAGATACCGGGGGGGGCCTCCAACCCTCCGCAGTGAATCTGGAGCACGCGGAGCCCCCCCCTCCACCCTCCACCCTCCTTGAGACTTTAAGGCCACGCAGAAATATTCAGGATATTCCGCGGGATATTTGGGTGGAGATCGCCCCGCGGGATATTCGGGATATATTGCGGAATATTTGGGCTGCCCCATGGCCAAGGCATGAGCACAAAAATAAAATCCCCTTTCCCCGCCTTTACAATAAGAATACCCTAGCCGGCGGCACTTGGCGCCAAGCACCCAGATCCAAATCCAAATCCAAATCCGGTGCGAGCTCGAGCTCAGTGAGTTCAACTCTCGACTCTCGATATCGATACGTAAGATTTGTGCATGTTACATGTTCTGTGATACTCTTTGAGCCCTTCGGGAGCTGATGTCGAACACGCGATGACTACAGGCTCACAGGCAGAGGGCCGTTCGATCGAGCCGGCAGCTGACGCGGTCGTAAAAGGGTCGTTGATTGTTGCTTGCGGGAAGATGTCTAAAAGGTCATAGTAAGATTCGGGTCTGAGAGTGTCTGCCATCGAGCGCTACGAGCGATGGGGTAGACTGAAGGTCGAAGGATTGCGACGCGTGGCGTCGGAGGGTAGAGACGAGGCTAGCTAGCGAGCTAGTGGAAGAGAGGAAGAATGAGGATGAGAGCTTCTTAGGTCCGAGGTAGACACGGGAGACTACAACACATGGACTCAAAAAAGGTTCGAGGGCACAGAACCACACAAACTAAAACTAAATAAACCAAACGGGGCGAAAACTAACCACACCGGGACGGACGGCCAGGCGTCGGCACCAGGGCAACTTAGCAACGCGCAGACATGCGACATAGGGGTCGGCACAACGAGGGCGGACCTCGCTGGGGAGCTACGACCGATACACTGAGAGAAGACAAAAGACGGTCATGGAACATTTGATGACATCGAGAGAAAGTAATAGGCCGGTCACTCACGCTTTTTAACCACTATTTTCCATCCCTCCTGGGTGTCCAAGGATTCCCCAGGGACCCCCCTTACCTGCCCCCCCAAACCCCCCCCCCCCCCCCCCGCGAACCCCCTCTACCCCACGAAAATCCATGGCTTCGGTGAGTGACTCCCCCGCCTTGTCCGGCCCATGGAGGTCTATTTTGGGAGAATGGAGGATTGCGCGCGTGAGGGAATCAAAGCAGTGGATGTCGGGCGAATCCCCATAAGAAACGCGGAGGTTCCGCGTCGGCCGATCGCCGGCTGTCGGCCTCACAATGGCTGCCAGCTGGTGAGGAGCCCAAGCTCAAGCGCCTCGCGAGGGATGTGGGAGGTCCCTGGTGGGTCGCACGCTCGATCTCGAGGGTCGCACAGTCCGGTAGTGACATACCCCCGCCCATCGCGCCGCAGGCATACGATAATTCGACACGGCCCGACCTCCATGAGGCCGGCCCCTGTCCTCCTCGATCTCGCCGAAGACCCGGTTCTCTCTCTCAACCCCGCGCTGGCCTGCGACGTGCTTCTCCGCAAGTGCGACGCCACCTTCGCGGCCAACGTGCCCGGCTTCGCCAAAGACTCCGCCTCCATGGAGTGGGACCGCCTCGTAGCCCGTGAAGCCGGCTCCGATCTCTTAGAGTTATCCAAGAATTTGGTGCGCGCGTACGTCCGCAAGATGGGTGACGCGAAGGTGGATGCCACGACGGTCTGGGACCACCCAAACATGTCGCACGATATCAATCAACGATTCGAGTCCATCATTCGGAACGACAAGGTCGACGCGGCTCGCGGCGTGGATAACGCGACCAAGTTTGGCGAGTGTCTTGCAAAGACTCGCTTCCGCGTCGAGAACCACGAGCTCCTCGTTCGGCCCTTTTCGTGCGTCAACCTCTGCCAACGCTACTTGAGCCCCGTACGAACAGTCCCGTGCTGGCCAACAACAAACGTCGGTCACGGTCGCCGCCGTGACGCCGCCGGCGACTACTTCCAAGTCCACCAAAACCGCCAAGGTTGCTAAGGCTGCCTCCAACCCCGCGGACACTACGGCTTCGATGGTCGCCGCCGTCCAAGCGGCGGTGCCGAGGCATTAAAATCGCAAAACAACAACTCGAACCGCAAGGCGACTGGCGCTGACAATCGTCGGGCTCCGCCTCCGCCTACGAATTACTCCGCATCGTCTCCGTTACCGGACGCACTTCTTGACCGTCCTCTCGGCAAAAGCACGTCTTCTCGTCGCCAATGTGATCCCCCTCCGAACGGCCTTGGGCTTCCGGCCGATTCGGGCCTCTCGGAATGGGATCCAGGTAGCTGGTCTCGAGCTCGAGCCCGCTTCTGGCAAATTTCTCGTTACGCGGTCACCCGGCCCTTCGCGCTGCGCTCACGCGCTGCCGTCCCTCCGATGCCACCATGACGGCGCCGCGTCTCGACGACCTAGACCGCGACGTCAAGGAGTGGACCGACGCCAACGGCTGCGCGTACTGCGCCTTTCGTCCCCGGGCCCCATCTGGTACGCCCGAGGCAGACCTGTGGAAGTATGGCACGGGCGACGGAGCTCATAACCCCGTCGTTTGCCAACCGTACATTCGTTTTCTCTGGAAGCGGCAGTGGCGAGTGTGGTAACGACCCAGAAGTCCACCGCCGCCTCCGCACGATGGTCGTTCTCCGTCCGGCCCATTAGGTCGCCGGCGGGGCCCACGTCCGCGCTGTTACCCCGCTACCAGTCCAGGGTAGTGGGCCTGAACGCCACCCACCAAAAGATCGTATTACGCTACGGCCGAGTACTTCTACGGCCCCAACCGGTACCCCAAGATTCCCCAAGTTCCAGACAAGCCCTCCACCTCCATCCCCCTCTTTCTCCTGCCCCTCGCCGATTGCCCCTATTTCTCCCAATGCCGATATTCCATCCTGATTCTCGATATCACGCACGAGTCCTCCAAACCAAGTCAACCGTCACCGCCTCTCTATCAACTCAAGCCGCTCAACCGCTACCCCCGCCACTCCCCAAGCATCCCAGTCCAAGACCTCACGGTCTGCGAAAATCCAGCCGCCGCAGGCCCAATCCAACCTTCAATCTTCAAATCAAATTTCGCATGCCCGAGCCACAAAACGTCTCCCGAGTACGAGTCGAGTCCAAGTCACGTTCAGAATTACCCTCTTCGTCTTACGCCACCGCGAGCCCATCTACGAGTCTGAGCCCAGTCCAGTCATCACCGGTATCACCAGTCTCCATCGCTACGACGATGGAGGCGCAGTTCTCCGGTACTTCCCCACTTTCTTTCGAGTCCGAGTCCAAGCCTGTTTTGAGCAAACCCCGTTCTGAGCCATCCGAGTCCGAGTCCGAGTCCGAGTTTACAACGTCACCGAGTCCTACCACGCGGTCGGCCGCAGGATTAACGGAGCTCCAGCCACCCACTGAGCCTCCGACGACCACTCCTTCCGCGGGAGTGTTCACCTTCGGTCCTCCGCGCCCCGAGTCTGAGTCATTTGGAATCTCCGGTCACGTCCAGAATCCCAACCACAACCGAGCCCCGTTTCACGAGCCACCGCGTATCGAGTCCAAACACAAGCTGACGCCGAAGCCCTCGACGACAGCCACTGTGTCCTTGTCCGAGCCACCGTTCCGAGTCTCGCCGCAGCCGGCCTGCCACTCCAGCAAGCTGCACGCCGCCGAGCCGATCCCTTCCGTTTCCGTTCCGAGTCCGAGTCCAATCGCACAAGACAGTGCATCCCGAGCCCGCGTAATCAAGCCCGTCACCGAGTCCGAGATTTCGGCCGCACCGAGCCAACCGGTGCTGGCCACCGTGCCCCTATTGTCATCACAAGCTTCAGCTTCGTCCTCACCGACGGTTGCGACGCCAGGGGGCTTCACCTTTGGGCTGGCACCGTCCGTTCCCATTTCGAAAGTGAGCCCTGTTTTCAGTGTCCAGCACGACAGAAACGACGAGTCCGAGTCCGAGTACAATTTAACGTCACCGCGGAGTCCGCGGTCGACCACCGGCGTTCCCACGCCACCCCATCAACCGAGAGCCATGGAGGAGCTGGCACAGCCGTCTCCTAGCCCTTCTCAAGTTGCCGAGTCTTCCGAATTCGAGTCTGAATCCACCGTAATTTCAGCGGTCCATCCACCCGCTAGCCCGAGCCAAGTCCTCCGAAGAATGCTTCGCATTGGAGAACCTCTTCGGTCACCACCCACGCCAGCCGCTGCCGCAGAGCCACCACCCTGGCCTCAGCCTTCCCCGCGGCCGGCTTCTACGACAGCCACGTCCCTTCTTTCGTCGGCGCCGACCCCGCCGGCGACAGATTGCAACGAAGTCGATGCCGGGCCCGATTCCTCTTCTGATGTGACCATGGAGAGTGACCACAACTCCCTTGCACGTCGAGGAACGGCCGCCTCCCAAACCGAGCTTCTACGCCCATTGAGCCAACCCAACCGAGTCTCTAAGCCATGCCCTTCACGCCTCTCACCGGTGGTGTCGCGGCCGCGGCGTCCGTCGCCGCAATCCGACACCCCACCTCTCCGAGTTTGTTCGTCGATCCCGTCCTCCGAGCCCGTCTCCACGTCGTCGATATCCGAGTCTTCTTTCATTCGTCCTACGTCGCCGCGGCCACCGGTTGCAGCCCCCAAGCACTGCCTGCCTCTCGATACCACTACCACCGCCATCATGCGCGTGGCAGCGATCAATGCGTCCGCGATCCAGTCCTTCGATTCCTCTCAAAACAACTCCGATGTCGGCACCCGTGATGATACCCCGTCACCCGCTCTCCACGCTCTCGCCTCTCTTCGTGCACGAGCGAGCGGCTCTGCGGTGGTATTACCTCGGCACCTCACGGAGGCAGCCCAAGAGCTTCGCCGGCCTCGCAATGGCACCCTAGCCTCGCCTGCCGCCGCGCTACCCAAGCACTTCGATGAGCTTTGCGCTGAGCTCACGAAGATGAATCAACGAGTCCAAGACGGGCTGACGTCTGGCTGTCACGCACCACGCGTTCTCGTCGTTGGCGAGACGAGCGGCGTCGTCTCCTCCATGTTCCTACTCGCCGGTGCTGATGTAGCTACGTGCGATTTGTATCCTTCCGAGATCGATTACGTGCCCCACTTCCAAGGCGACGCGCTTCATGTCCAAAACCTAGGTTGGGACCTAGTCATCGCCCACCCGCCCTGCACGTACCTCTCCGCCGTCAGCAGTCAATGGCTCTCCCAAGAACCCGGACGTCGTGCCGCTCTTGAGTCGGCCGCCCGCGTCTTCAAGTCAATGGCCTCCGCCACTGCTCCGTTTGTAGCGGTTGAGAACCCTCGGATGCATGCGGAAGCTCGCCGTTTAGTCGGGGGGTTGACCCCGACCCAATTCGTCCAACCCTGGGAGCACGGCACTGGACACCAGAAAGCCACCGGGTTGTACCTCACCAAAGGGCTGCCGCCCCTCCAGCCAACTTGCGTCGTGGATGGCCGTGAGTCGGCCATGGCTAACCTCTCTCCTTCACCGCACCGTGGCGCTCTTCGCAGCCGCACCTACGTCGGTGTAGCTGGAGCGATGGCGATCCATTGGATGCCTGTTCTTCTTCGACATTTGAGTCAACAGCGAGACCAGACGTCGACGAAGAAATTGTCCGCGTTAGAGCTACTCGCTTGCGCGCGGTGCAGCCTATTGGACCGGCCTTCACTTAGCTCGACCGAGGCTACCGCCTACGAGCCGTGGTCGGCTCTTCATCGTTATGAGAGGGGGAGGGAAACTAGTGAAGTTTCTTCCGACCCCGTTGTTTCCCGTCCAGCTACTCCCGAGTCAGACAACCACGAAGACCAAAAAGAAACCCACGATAACCACGACAACGACACGCCACTCCACGCCTCCGAGTCTACTCTCCACGACCCATTCTCTCCATGGACCGCCCCGCCTCCGGCACGCGCGAGCTCGCCGCGTCCGACGACGCCGACGACTCTCCGGAAGCGGCGCCAACAATGGCAATCATTCGGAGTGAACGGGGACCAGAAATGGTCCAACGTCACGCTCGAAACCGCTGACGAAATAAGAGCGCAAGCTCTAGCCGGACGAAGCGCCGACGAGGAATCCGACCTCGCCGCTGCCGTCCGAGCGCCGATCGAGTTCGTGGAAGCCAAAGGCATCCGCGCCGAAGAGCTAGCCTCATTAGTTCGAAGACCCAAGACAGAAGCCCAAGCCCGTCTCGAGAAAGATTGGGAAAAGATGTCCGACCACCCGAGGCACCCCACCGACAAGAGAGGCCTGGGCTACACTAGTCCCAAGCTATCACCCTGTACCGCTACCAACGAGGACGACGCCTCTAGGCCCTCTGCCACGATAGCGGCAGTCGGAGTACCCGAAGAGACGACGACTACTTTGACGACGAATTCACCCGAGCAACCACGCTGTCGACCAACCCCGTCCCCGTCCAACACCATCGCACACGTGACCACGCACCGACCGGAGAGCGTCGTGGATACCCTACCATCTGCCTACCCAAGGCATTGCCTATATGTTCGAGACCTGATGGTCTGCCGCTCCGGCGAGGCTACCGGCAAAGAAGGAGTAATCTTAGCCGACTCCGCTCTCACGGTCAACAGCACCCTCGCTGACACCGGAGCTGGCCCGTCGGTCGTGACCACTTCCCTCTTGTCCAGCCTACCCAACGACGCATGCGTCGAGCGGCTGCCGCAAGCCGTAGTGACACCGCTCACGGCCAGACGGCCTACCTCTTATCGCGCGAGGCAAGGCTCGAATCGTTTTCTCCGTCGGTGGATTTCTCTTTCGTCATACGTTCATGGTGATTGAAGGCAACCCGATGCTGCTGCTCGGGAACGACTTCTTAGCTACGCACGCCGCTTCGATTCAGCTCGCCTCCGACAGCGCGGAAGGCTCTATCTCACTCGGTGCTCCATCCACGGTGGCTTCTCTTGAGGTTGACGGCAGTCCAAGCCCCGACGCTCCGCCGATCTTTCGCGTCTCGACGTCACCGATAGCGGTGGTCCCTGTCAGCATGACTTGTGCACAGGTCTGTCCGACCTCCGCGAACCCAATCACGACTGACTTCTTCCGAGGGCCGCAAGCCGCCGAAAACGACAACCAGCTAGTCTCCGAGCCGCTCTTCAACACGGCCGATGAGTTTGCCGCCAAAGCGCCGGCGTCTTGTGGCTCCGAGTACCTCCTATATACCCATGAACCTATCACGATCCCGGCCTATCATCGGGCGACGTTTCACGTCCGAATTCCGCTAGCTCTTCGAGAACACGAAGACTGCGCCATGCTCGTGGACCGACTCCCTACACGCGAGACTATTGACAGCTCTCCGCTCGTCATCCCTCAAGTAGAGAGGCCGAAATCCGACCACACCATCGCGGTTACGGTGGCCAATACTGACCCCAAACCACTACACCTTCCGTCGTTCCATCCTGTAGCTTCGCTACAGGTTCGATTCAAGATTCACGCTGGAACTTATCACCGCGTCGGTGACAATAACTCGCCGGATGTGATTGAGTCGCTCAACGAGGACCAACGCAAGCTCCTCGAGGCAGCCAAGATCGACCCCGAGGGCCGTCTCTCGATGCCCCAACGTGAACAAGTTCGTCGTCTACTGGCCCGACGTATCGCTGCTTTCGCAATTGACCCGACTAACCCGAATCACACTCACGTGATGGAGGTAGAGCTACCGCTCAACCCCGGAGCCGAAGCTCACCGTCACGCACCGTCTAGAGTTGGACGAGAGGGTGAGAAGATCATAGAGGACGAAGTTTGCAAGATGGAGTCCGCGGGCATCATTAGGAAATCAAATTCGTCGTGGGCCTCTCGAGTCGTGTTAGTCACTAAGAAGGATGGCTCCGTACGTTTCTGCGTAGACTATCGCGACGTCAACTCCAAGCTTCGTCTAGAAGACAGCCCTCTTCCCCTCACGGTAGAAGCCATCGACCGATTGTCGTCCGGTCAAGGCAACCTCGATTCTCTATTCCTTTGCACCCTGGACCTGGCATCTGGTTTCTGGGGTATACCGATCAAAGAATCCGATAAACATATCACCGCGTTCACTACTCATCGCGGCAAGTACGAGTTCAATTACTTGCCTTTCGGTGTTCAATCCGGTCCCTCGTATATGTGCCGCCTCATGGACGCCGTTCTCGGTGGGCTGGCATGGGAGATTTGTATGCCATACTTGGATGATGTCGGCGCCTGGTCGACAGGTGTAGGTGACTCGCTGCAGGCAGGGAAGAGTCGTCATTCCAACAAATGTTACACCGTCTTGATCTTGTCTTGGAACGTCTCATCTGGGCGGGCCTCACTTGCAAGATGTCGAAATGCGTTTTCTTTGCCACCTCGGCTGAATATCTCGGCCACGTTGTTTCGCGTGAAGGTCTTCGGATGGATCCCAAGAAAGTGGAAGCTGTCTCGAAAATCGACCAACCCAAATCAACTCGATCGAAGCCGTCCGTTCGTTCCTTGGATTGTGCTCCTACTACCGCCGTTTCATCCGTCGTTTTGCGATCCGTGCGGCGCCGTTAACCGCTCTCACGCGGAAAGGGTGCGACGTCCCGGTCGAGTCGCAAACAGAAGCCTGTCGACAGGCTATCGAAGATCTCAAGCAAGCTATCTGTGAAGAACCCGTACTTGCACCTCCTCGAGACGACCGTCCTTTCCTCGTTAAAACCGACGGTGCTAGCAAGCTCGGCATCGCCGGCGTCCTCGCCCAAAAAGACGACGAAGGGAGAGAGCGCGTCGTTGCATACTACGGTCGTAGCTTGAGTCCGGCTGAGCGCCATTGGACAGTCACTGAAATCGAACTTCTAGCAGCGCTAGAATCGATCCGAAATTGGAGGCCTTATCTTTGGGGTCGCCACTTCACCCTCGTCGTAGACCATTCAGCTTTGCGCTGCTTCACACGATGAAAGATCAAGTCACCGGTGGTCCAGCCTCGCGCCTCATGCGATGGGTCCTAAAGCTAGCCGAATATAGATTCGACGTCGTGCACAAACCTGGAGTCACTCACTGGGACGCCGACGGCTTATCCCGCTTAGTTGCTCTCGAGCCTGATCACGATCCTCTCCATCTCGAGGAGAGTGACGCCCATTCTTTCGATTCTTCTGAAATTCACGACATAGTCGCCGCCGCGGTTACTTCATCCACCCTCACCGCTCGCCGCCAACAAGCAAGCGATAGGCTCGCTCGTCAAGCATCGGAATCTTCGGAGTCGATTACCTCCTCGTATCTCGATGTGGGCGTGCCTCATGCCGACGAATTACGTCAAGCGCTCTCTACCGACGATTTCGCCAGCTCGATCCTTTCTGAAGTCGAGTCGATCCTTCCGAAAGCTTCCTCTTCGATTGACTCTAGCTCGTCGTCGAAGAAAAGTTCCCGATTCCTCCTTCGCGATGGCCTACTCTACTACCGCTCCTCAGAAGCGGAAGAGGAAGAGGCTCCTCTTCGTTTATACATTCCGGAGTCCCTTCGTGACACGTACCTCCGCGCCTACCATGACCACCTTGGTCACCCAGGTGCGACAAGGATGTCTACCCTACTTCGTACTCGAGTGTACTGGCCTGGCATGTCCGCCTCTGTATCGGAATACGTTCGAGAGTGCCACGAATGCACTCTTGGCAAACCGTTACCGCGACCGCTCGCCCATCCATCCGGTCTTTCCATCGGATCTTATCCTTTCGACGTCGTCTATTGCGATATTCTTTCGATGGCGCCCACTCACGATTTCGTATCCGGCCGCTCCGGTTTTGACAAGCTGATTGTTTTCGTCGATTCTCTCTCTCGTTGGATTGAAGCTGAGCCTTGCAACGGTAACCCCTCGTCCGCGAAATGTCTAGACGTCTTCATGCGTCTCATCGTATCTCGTTATGGAGTCCCTCGCCAACTTCGAACCGACGCCGGCTCGAATCTTTGCTCTCGATTATGGACCTAATTCTCAAAGCGACCGGCACGGACTTGAGCACTACTGAAGCCTATCGCCACGAAGGCGTAGGGCTAGTGGAAAGAGCTCAACAAACTCTCCTCACGATGACTCGAGTCTCCAATGAAGGCGGCGCCCATTGGGTCGATCACCTTCCGTTTCTTCTCATGTCTATGCGAGCGACCGCCGGTCGCGTCGTACCCAAGTCACCCGCGGCTATCTTGTTTGGTCGGGAGCTTCGTCTTCCAGCTCAACTTGCTGACCCTGCTCCTGTTCTTGAGTTGCTTCCATCTAGGCCTCCGTCCGATGCCGTCACTTACGCCACCGAGCTCAATAAGAAGCTTCTCGAGTCGTGGCGTTCCGCCCTCGAAAGTACTCAAGAAGCCCAACGTGAATCGATGCGCTCCGCCTCTCAAAAGTCTAAACTCGGTGTTACCTTCAAACAAGGAGACAGAGTTTGTCGTCGAATCCCTGGCCACGCCAACAAACTTCAATACCTCTACTCCGGTCCTTACCGAGTAGAAGAAGCCATCTCGGCTACTCGCTACCGTCTACGCGATCTCGAAAATCGTCAAGTCAAGGATGAAGTTCACATTTCCAATCTTCGTCCGTACTTTACCGTCACCGATTCGTCTCCGCTCGCTGAAGATGAGTACTTGGTCGAAGAGTTACTCGATGCAAGGGCGATGGAGTTTCATTCAAGTATCTCGTCAAATGGCGCGGCTATCCTCGTTCTGAAGCTACTTGGGAGTCTCGAATTGAGTTGCTTCGGCGTTGTGCTGATCTAGTTGAGTCGTACGACACCACTTTCGACCGCCGTCCGGTTCAACCCCAAGCTCACTCCGCTGTAGACTCCTCTTCAAGTCCAAGTTCAAGTCCCCAGTCTAATCAAGTTCCACGTCGAGTTCAAGAGTCAAATCGTATTCCTCCTGATCTGCCTTCAAGTCGTACCCGTTCTCGTTCACGTTCGTAGCGCTAAGTGCTAAGTCGACCGGAAGTGGATGATTAGCGTCGCGTCAGCGCCTGACCCAGCGCAACTGCCCGAGCAAAACTCCTGTAAAAGGGAGAACGTGGTAGGACGTGGCGTACGAAATCGGGGGCCGCCGCGCTAAGCTGCCGATTTTGTGCTCGCTTTGGATCCATGGGTTAATCCTCCTCCTCTAGGTCTCTCGTCTCGTATGGTTAAATGAACTCTCTTGGCTCGACATCGGGAGACGTCTCGATTTAAGTCGGGGGGTGTTGTATTCCTGCCCATCTGAAGGCTGTAGGCATGAATATTCGTGTAAGGTACGCGCTCACAATTACAATTGAACAGTTCCCGTGTTGCCACTGACGCACAAGACACACAGATTCGGATTCCCCATGGTCTCAAGTCCAGGTTTGCAGGTTTTGGTCTCGAAATTTGCGATTCGAATTTTGTTTTTGCTGTTACTATAATTGTTGGCTCGTTTAAGGTAATAAACCGGCATGACTTCGACTTCTCGTTCTGCAGTCGCTCTGCGAGACTCTCTCTCTCTCTCTCTCTCCGTCCGCCTCTCCTCGGCCGACGGCAAGAAGATTCGTCCAAAACATTCTCCGGTCCCAAGATATCTCGTGGGGGGTCTCTCCGCGCTCCGCGAGGGAAAGGACGCGATCTCGCTCCGAGATCGGCCTCGCGCCCTCCCACGCTGCCCCGCCGTGCCCTCGGTCCCTCGCCCCCCCCGCGGCAGGTTCTTTCCCTCGGCGTGCCGTCCGTCGCCTCCGGCCGTTATATTAATCCCCCCCCCGCGCGAGGTTCTCTTCTCCCCCGCGCGCGGTTCGTTTCCTCCGGCCGTCGTTGTTCCCCCCTCGCTTCGATTCCTCTCGCGTTCCTTCGATGATTGCCTCCATCTCGTCCGTTCTTCTTCGCGATCCTCGCGGAGGGGGCACCGACGTTTAATGTTAGTTTCGTCGCGGTTTCGATGAAAGAAAGGAAGAACGAATGGCACGCGCCTCGCGTCTCGCGTCTTGTTTCGTCGCCCCTTGCTCGTTGCTTGTCTAGAAGGTCTCTCCGCACATCGCCTTCTTCCCCCGGCGCGATTTTGATCTCTCCTCGACCCTCCGCGTTGGCTTCAGCGGACGAGTTTCACTTTAACGATAGTTCGAACCCTTCGTTTGCGTAGTTTTGCGCTCTCTTTCCGTATTTCTTCGCGCATGACGAGCGATCGCGACCTCAGCATTCGTCGCACGGGGAGGGTTTGTTTATCGTATGATTCCGGAGTGTTTACGTTAGTTTTCTGAGCCCAAGGTCGTTGGGGTTTGGGTTTCTTGTGAGTGTTTTTGTAGCAACTTCGTCGAGTCCCACCGTGTTCCCAAGCGAGTCCCCCGAGTTCCCGAGTCTATACACGAGTCAACGAGTCAATACAAGCCAAGCACGCGCCTGAGCCACCCCCAGTCGCCTGCCACCACCTCCCACAAGCCTCCTTCCACACTTCCGCGCCCTCCGTGCGTCGTGCGTCGTGCGTCGATCACCATGCCCGTAGTCACCCCCGAGGAAAGCTCCATGAGCTCCCCGCAAGAACCGCATTCCGCGCTAGCTGCCGGCGCGCCCTCGCAGGCCATCACCAAGAGTGAGATAAGCCTTGCTCTGACAGAGAGAAGAGAGAAGCCTAACGAGTGTCGATTCGCGAATGCGACACAGAGGCCAAACACATCTATTTTAGCTGTATTTGAAGCGCGTCCTGCGAATGTATTTGAAATGTATTTAGTATTTAGCCTTAGCACTTAGCAGGCCGAAATGTATTTGTATTTAGCCTCAGGCCGAAATGTATTCTGCCTCAGGCCAAATACATATGTATTTGGCTGTATTTGCAGGCCCCAGCACACCCGTATTTCCCATCTACATAGCCTTCCAAATTCCAACACCCCTCACCGCATTCCCAGCCTCCTCCCCCCCCCCCAACCGGTACAAAAAAGAGTCGGATGCCAATGGGGGAGGGTTTGCGCGCGAAACCCCGCGCAGGGGGGAGCTGTGCAGTAAGTATTATAAGTATTGTCTTCTCTCGTCCCCAAAAAATCCGTCCGTATCTGTGCACGACTTCTTTGCCGAGTACTTTATATGCTCTTGTGATTTTAACCTCTTTCTGGAGAGGCCTCTCTCTCACGAAATTCTCTTGACTCTCCAAAATTTCGGTACTACTCCTACACCCCATTTATCCCTAAACAACTTCTTCTTCTCCTCCTGATAGCACCATGAATATCCCTCTCTCTTCTCTTTCTCCCTCTCTTCGTCCTCTCTCCGTCTCGCCTCCTCTCTCTCCCTCTCTCTCTTCTCCATCTCTTCGCCCCACCCACATGGCGGCGCCCTCTGCGCCCTCTCCCTCCCCTCCTGCCGTGGCGGCGACCGAGGGTGCGGTCTGGGAGTCACGTGTGCTTTCTGAGCTCGAGGCGGAACGCCATGCTAACCGCGAGCTCCGCGCCCAGCTCCGTGAGCTCAGGCAGCAGTACAGTGTGCTGGAGACGTCTAGCGTTGGTCTCGCCTCTTCTCTCGAGAGAACTCTTTCTCTTCTCGCGGCCCACGTGGCACGAGCAGCGGGCCCAGGGGTAGTCAGCGAGGCAGAATCTAGCGCGTCGCGCACGACTGGTGATAAAGCCCTTATGGCGCTGGCAAGAGAGGGTGGCGATGGCAGTCTCCTTGTGACGGCTGTCGAGGGGCCCTCGTGCACGAGCTCATCAGGCAGTCCTGCCTGCATGGATGGACCGCGCAACGACGAGTTGCGAGTCCGCCGAAACGAGTGGGCTGTCTTCCCACGGGCGCCAGAGTCGACTCGCGCGATAAGAAGGGCTCACCCACTCTGCACTTAGCGCACGCACCCAAGGTGCTGAACAT
>CM030945.1:2325064-2341788 GCA_018136815.1 Isochrysis galbana
AGAGGGTCATCGAGGACCGAGTCGTACGTCGGTGGCGGCTGCGTGGACAAGCCGATCGCAAAGGCAAGGACCGACCACACAAATTGGAAGAGAAGCACCATCGCCGCGCCGGGGACGCGCGCGATCAGCCACGTGTAGTACCGCTTCCCACCACCCTGGTATGTGTAGACGTTGTACACGAGCCGCTTCATGTAGTAGATGAACACGGGTGGAATCGTGATGCTTGCGCTGGCAGACCAGACCCATGGGAGGCCAAAGAACCAACACATCGGCAAGAGGAGCCCGATGTTGAGCACGAGCTCCACCACATCGAGCTTAGAGAAGTATCGGATGGTCCGTCCGCGGTGGTTGGCCTGTATGAAGAGCGAGAGCTGCCAGCAGACGACGACGGTGCAGCAGAGGTTGAGTGCGAAGGACGTGCCTGCTGTCGTCTTAGCCACACGCACCGGCCTCGACACGTGCAGGTACTCGACCGTCTCCACCTCGTTGACGAGCATTGTCACGATGAGAAGTGGGAAGATGGAGAAGAAGAGAAGCCGCAGGCCGGTGCGGGCGATCTGGGCACGGAGCGAGGGAGGACGGGAGAGCTCGTCGTCGTCGTCGTCGGCCACAGAACGAGGCTCCATGCGTCTTGTAGCCAGCACGCCACGCAGGCGCAGAGAGGATCGAGGGAGATCTGAGTCGGATGGGGCGACTGTCGCCATCGTGCGCTCTCCTCTCTCTCCTCCCTCTCTCTCTCTCTCTCCCCCCTCTCTCTCTCTCTCTCGCTCTCTCCCCCCCCCAACCTCCCATCCCCTCACTAGTATGCCCCACCCCCTTCTATTTACTTTACAGTGTATCTGTGTTGGTGAAGTTCTTCTTCTCCAGTCGTTCCTGTTGTCTTTCCTTCCCCACATGGAGAGATCCTCGATAGCACAGAAGAGGAAGGAAGTTCTTTTCTGTGGGGGGGCCGCGGGGGGGGGGGTGATGAAGGGGTGCACGGTGAGAGAGAGAGAGAGAGAGAGAGAGAGAGAGAGAGAGAGAGAGAGAGAGAGAGAGAGAGAGAGAGAGAGAGAGAGAGAGAGAGAGAGAGAGAGAGAGAGAGAGATGGAGAGAGAGAGAGAGAGAGAGAGAGAGAGAGAGACAGAGAGAGAGAGAGAGAACGAATGAGCAGGAGGGAAAAGAGGAAGGAAGTTCTCTTCTGCCCCAATCTGTTGTCCCTCTCTCTCCTCTCTCACTCTCTCTCGCTTCCTACTGCTAAATGATGTTCTCCGCCGCCCGGCCCGCGAAGAAATAGGGAAGGGAAGGGAAGAGAGGGGGAAAGAAGGGAAGAGGGAAGGGGGTGGGGGTGGGTGGGGGGGAGGGAAGAGGGAGAGGAAGTTTTAAATCAATGAAGAGGAAGTCTCTCTCACTTCTCGTCGCCGCCGTTGCGCTCTCGAAACCGTCGCGTCCGTTTCATACAGCGGCGGCGGCGGCGGGGGGGGGACGACGACCCCGATCTTTAACCCTAGTGGTAGGGTTGGGGGGTTCGGCGGCTTGTGGCTTGTGCTTGTGCTGCTTTAACCCTAGTAGGTGCCTAGTCCGCTAGGCGGACGGTCGGGACGTTTTTAGTTTTTAGTACATATTGCTATATTGGGAGCCCCTAAGGGCACTAGGAGGGCCCTAGGGGGCCTCCTGATGTGAAATGGGACCCCTCCCAGGCCTGGTTAGATCTCCCAATCATAAATTCGTCAATGGTGCTTGGTTTAGAAGCGCGGGAGAACGTTGCCACGAAAGGTTGGCGCGAGCCGGCAAGGCGGTTCCTGTGGCCCGCAGAAGGCCGTCCGGTGTCACCCCAAAAGGGATGTGTGGCTATGCTCAGTGTGCTGTGGCGAAACCAAAGCGGAAAGCGGCCCCAGTTCAAATGTTTGGCCTGTCGTGCAGGAGTGGGCGCTTATTACCACATTCCTTGTTTTTTTGCGTGTCACCGATGTCTTCTAGAGTTAGTCGGGGGTTTTTGGCTGTTTTTGGCTGTTTTTACATTTTCGCCGTTTTCGCCGCTCTGAAAATGCATTGTAACCTTTTGTACTCAAGTCATGCTCTTAGGGGGTTCTATCCTGCCTATATGCAGGCAAACCCAGCCAAAAATATGACTGCTCTGCCTCCTGCATCACCCGAATGTAGGCACCTAAATTCCGGTTTATAGGCACCTACTAGGGTTAACTCCCTTACCGCCGGCCCGCAGCGCCAATTTGGCGCTTCGGATTTGATCTTTTTGCGGCTTGTGCGGGAGGAGGAACTGCGTGTAAGAGATAAGTGAGAGGGCACGACGAACAGAAGGTGTGGAACATATTTTCTGGGTGTGTCGCCCCCCCCCCCCCCCCACCCCCACCGCCCCCGGCGCGCGCCGCGGGACAGCGATTGCCCCCTCGGTGTCCAGGCGTCCGCTGTGTGACGAATTGGGATGGCCCATAGGGCCTGAGGGCAATGAGGAAGGAGGCAGACCGGCGGCAGGCGCGGCGGAGGAGACGACTTCGGAGACGCTGACGGGCTGAGGCCCGTCAGCAGAGGAAGGCGGGCAGGCGGGCTTGAGCGAGGCGAGGACGGCGGCGAGAGCGACATCGAGCGAGAGCGAGAGGCGAGGGTGAGTGAGAGGAGGGCTGTGTTGGCAGGGGCTGGTGAGGCAAGGAGAGTTTGTAGGGTACGAGTGTTACGAGAGCGAGAGCGACGAGAGCGAGAGCGACGGATGACGACTGACGACAAGACGTCGGATCCAACGATGCTGCGACACCGACTCACGAACACACTAGAATCATTCACCCAAACCAAGCAAAACATGAAATAACCGAGACCCACATCGCCGGTAACTCAAACACGTCGCGAGAGACAGAGAGAGAGAGCGAGAGAGAGAGAGAATCCGCAGCGACGGTCGGAGCGTGTCTTCGCTTTGGATTTTCCCACCAAGGCGGAAAGTCGAAGAGGAACGTTATGTCGCGCAACCACGGCGATCACATTGGATACAGATCGCAGCGAGGTATCCTTGCAATCGAAGAAATCTTGCTGTTGAGCGTGGACCTTCTAGACGTTTCTATCGAGCAACCCCGAGTAGCAACCAAGGGAGGAGAAAACCAAAAACCAACGGGACCAAGGGCTTCCATCTTCCATGCAACTTGCATCAAGGGGAAAGATAACCCAAAACCAAAGCAGCGAATCTAAATCAATCTCCAAGTGGAGATGGCAAACCAAGGACCAAGGAGAAAGATTCCCTCACCCAAGCAGCGAACCTAAATCGATCTCCGAGGGGAGATGGCAAACCAAACCTGATTGCCCCCAGAAGCAGGTAAAGAAACGCGGGAGATAGCGAATTAAACCTTTTGCGAGGCGCCTGGGAGGAAGAAAGGTGGGGAAACTTCCCTTCTCTTCGAGAGAAAGAGAGAGGGCGCTCCACAACCCTAGATCCTAGGCGTCCACGCGAAGTTTTTGACCGAGAACGAGAACGAGAATATTATAACGATAAATACCGAACGAAGAGGAGAGAGAAGCCTAACGAGCGTCGATTCGCGAATGCGACACCCCCTGCTAGGATCGAGCGTCCCGCGAGGGAAAGAAGAGAACCTAACGGATAGCGGAGAGTTCCATCCAGGCAAGATGGCCGAGCAATACGCAATACCTAACGAGACCGAATGGGCGAGGAGCGAACGAAGAATGAAACAATAAATTCGAATGGAGAGCCACGCTCCAAACGCCGAACCACGACGGAAGACGTGACGACCGAGATACGAATAATCGAGGATCGATAAGAATAAGAACGCGGAACGACGAGAAACGAGAGAGTCCAGAACGAGAAACGAAGAAATCGAGAATCGAGAACGGTAAGAACGCGGAACGACAAGAATCGAGAATCGAGAACGAGAAACGAAGAACGGTAAGAACGCGGAACGACGAGAATCGAGAATCGAGAACAAGAAACGAGGAACGGTAAGAACGCGCAACGACGAACGACGAACGATGAAATAAGAGTAGTGCGCGACGATCGACGAGACAGGAAGTACCACACCCGTCCGGACGATAAGGTGTAGAATCGGCGGCCGGCGCGGCAGACCGCAGGACTCAACGCTGCAACCCATCCTCTTCTCTCTTTTACGAGAGTTTTACCTGGATGTTTGGGCGGTGTGGCGGCACCCAAGTTACAACGCGGCGTCTCCTGTTCTTCGATATATGAGTAGTCGAACGGCCAACGGCAAAAGGCGGCGAGATATCACGACGGGCTCGGCACGTCACGCGCGAGCTAAACGACGAGGTACGGGGGTCTCCTGACAGAGCGCAGCGAAAGGGGAGGGAGATCCATCCTCCGTGGTCGAAAGGGGGGCGAGCCATACCTCTCTTCCCGCGGGGGGAACTATTCGGCGACCGCGGGGGGAAAATTCGGCGACCGCGGGGGGGGAACTGGAAAAGAATTCCCGTACGTTCCCGTACCGCGATCAAACGTAAACGACGGCGTTGAGAGATATCGGAGGGGCGTGACAGTCGCGACTGTCAGAAGAACGCAGAGGGTGTGTCGAGCAGAGAGACGAGGGTGCGATCCGATGGCGACAGGCGTGCGAGAGCCTCGGAGCGACAGCGAACGAAGGTAGGCGAGCAAGGGCAGCGTGCGCAAATGAGTGGGAGCCAAACCACGGGGAACCGCGCGACGATCCCGACGAGTACCACCACTGCCCGAGGACGAAGACCGCGTGCTGCGGCCGCATCATTGGACCTGCAGGGTTGGCAACAGACGGGCGGGCTGAGACGGGCAAATGGGAGACATGAGCAATGGGGCCACTGTGCGAGGACGGTGCGAGACGAGGCGAGCGGCGCGGGGCCTGATGATCCGAGCCGGTGGTCTCGGATCCCACGGGAGCTTCGATCGCGTGCGACGTCGGCGGGGCTGAGACGGTCTGAGATTGTGATTCTGCAGCCCGCTTTCTCATCTGAGGCTTACGAAGAGGAGGGAAGGGGTGAGCATCATCATAGGCGGTGACGAGCGACTCGCAGCGGCGAAGCAGTTCGGCTAGCGGCTCCCATGTGGCCGCAGCTTTCGCGTAGCCACGCCATTTGACGAGGTACTGTCTGGAATCGCCTCGACCTTTGCGGTCAAGAAGTGCATCAACCAGATACTCGTCTGCTTGGACGGGATCTTCATCTGTGAGGGTATAGTAGGGACGGAGGTTAGTCACATGCACCTCCTCGGAGAGGAGGCGATTTTCTTGGTCGCGTAGTCGGTAGCGGCCAGCGCCAAGCGCCTCGGCAATGCGATATGGTCCGCTGTAGTGGTAGAGGAGCTTGTTGCGGAGTCCTGGAATCTTGCGAACCACCCTATCACCTGGAGCGAATTGGATGGGGGAGAGTGAGTGCGTAGCGTGTCAGCGAGTGCGTCGGCTTGAGACTCTAAAGTTGCATCATAAGCTGCGGCCCACGCCGCCTTTAAACGACAATGCATTTTCCAAGCGTACGAGCGAATTTCCTGAGGTAACTCGGGAGATGGACCAGTCTCAGATGGATCAGAAAGCTGGGCAGGCAGGCGAAGCTCACGGCCATAGAGCAAGGCAGCAGGCGACATGCGGGTTATGCGATTGGCGGAAGCGCGCATGCTCATTAAAAAGAACGGGAGATGATCGACCCAATGACCGCCGCCTTCATCGGTAGCACGAGCCATGTTGATCAAGGTCTGCTGAGCTCGTTCCACCAGGCCCACACTCTCGTGATGATGAGGTGTGCTTGGCCGCAAGTCGGTGCCAGTGCGCTCGAGGATGATCGAGGTAAGTTGACTAGCAAGGTTGCTGCCGGAGTCCGAGCGGAGTTGCCTTGGTACTCCGTGCCGAGAAACGACGTATGACATGAAGGCGTGAAGAGCGTCGGCACTCGAGGGGTCGCCGTTGTGAGGGGCCGCCTCGATCCAACGAGTGAGCGAGTCCACGAAAACGAGGAGCTTGTCGAAGCCTCGAGAGCCCTTGATGAAGTCGTGCGTAGGAGCCATCGAGACGACGTCGCAGAAGACGATGTCGAACGGATAGGCGCCGACCTGCGGTCCCTTGGGGTCTGCGAGGTGGCGGAAGGGTGGCTTAGCTAAAGTGCACTCGTGGCATTGGCGAACGTGCTCAGAGACGTCTGCGTTCATGCCAGGCCAAAAATATCGGTCTCGTAGAAGGCGCGCCATTCGGTTGTCGCCGAGGTGGCACAGGTGGTCGTGAAAGGCTTCGAGGTAGGCGCGGCGCATCGTCTTCGGCACGTAGAGGCAGAGCTTCTCGCCGTCTCTCGCCGGCACTCGTCGGTAGAGTAGTCCAGATCGCAACAGGCATCGAGAATATTCGCGACTAAGCCAACGCAAGCGACGATGGTCGAGGTCGGGGTTATGAGGAGCGGAAGAGAGAAAGCGGATGAGGTCGTGGCAGTCGGGGTCCTCGGCCTGTGCCTCTTTGAGCGCCTCGGCGTTAGGTGTACCGACGTCGAGGTAGGAGAGGTTGATAGAATCCCTGGTCGTAGAGGACATCCTGGACGATCGTTCGTCAGCTTGCAGACTGGATGCCGTGGTGGTACGAGAACGAGAGGCGGCGACGGCTGGCGACTGATTATTCGATGCCGTGGTGGAGCGAGAGTTAGGGACGACGGCGGCTAGCAGCTGCCCACCCCCCTGCTTAGGAGCGGACGTCTCCGACGTCCCATCGTCTGCAGCCACCAAGCGTGACACGCCATCCGCGTCTTTGTGATTAGCGCCCGGCTTGTGCTCGACGGTGAAGCGATACTCGGACAACTTGAGCGCCCAGCGCATCAGACGCGACGCCGGCCACCCTGGACGGTGTCCTTCATGGTGTGCAACCAACGGAGAGCTTGGTGATCGATGACGAGGCGGAAGTGCCGGCCCCAAAGGTACGGTCGCCAAGTGCGAATGCTTTCCAAGGCAGCAAGAAGCTCCACCTCGGTGGTGGTCCAATGACGCTCCGCGGCGGTGAGGCGGCGACCGTAATACGCAACGACATGCTCGTGTCCGTGGTCGTCAACCTGCGACAGGATTCCGCCGATACCCAGGGTACTGGCCGCGTCCGTTTTGACGATGAACTCCTTGTCGTGACGAGGCGCAGCCAACACTGGAGCAGACGTGATGAGATCGATGAGGCGACGGATCGCTGTCTGGCACTCAGGCGACTGAGAGACGGTAGCCACGTCGACGCCCGTACGAGTAAGGTCGGTGAGAGGGGCCGCGACGTGCGCGAAGCCCTTGATGAACCGACGGTAGTACGAACAAAGGCCGAGAAACGAGCGAACCTTTTCGAGCGAATCGATGTGACGCGGATCGATCGAGCGTACCGCCTCGACTTTCTTGGGGTCCATCTCGAGACCACGACGAGACACGACGTGCCCGAGGTATTCGCCCTTGATAGCGAACAAGATGCACTTGGAGGCCTTGCATGAGAGACCAGCCCATCGGAGACGCTCGAGAACGAGATCGAGACGGTGAAGCATTTGCTCGAAGGAGGTGTCGATGCGTTCCTCAAGCGTGCTACCTGTGCCTGTCGACCAAATTCCGATGTCGTCCAGGTACGGCATGCAAATCTCCCACGCGAGGCCCTGGAGCACCGCATCCATGAGACGACACATGTAGGAAGGGCCGGATTGGACGCCGAACGGGAGGTAGTTGAACTCGTACTTCTGGCGATGGGTGCAGAACGCCGTGATGGGTTTGTCCTCCTCCTTGATAGGCAGACACCAGAAGCCGGAGGCGAGATCGAGCAGGCAGAGAAACAAAGAATCTCGAGAGCCTTGGCCCCGAGATAGACGATCGATAGCTTCGACGGTGAGCGGGAGAGGACTATCCGAGATACGAAGCTTCGAGTTCGTGTCGCGATAATCGACACAGAAGCGAACGGATCCGTCCTTCTTGCCGACGAGGACGACCCGCGAAGCCCATGGCGAATTGGACTTACGAATGATGCCTGCCGCCTCCATCTCGGCGACGTGCTTGTCGACGATGGCACGGCCCTCGTCGCCCATCTTGACGGAGCGTGCCGGTGGGCTGTAGCACCGGGGAGGAGAGGCAGCTCGACCTCCATGACGTGCGTGTGCCGAGGGTTCTTCGGGTCGAGAGCGAACGCGTCGATATGCCGTGCCAGCAGGCAGCGTACGCGCTGCCTCTGGGACGGCGACAATTGCTTGTCGGGATCGATGGTGATAGCGTCGAGGAGCGCGCGCTGTGCCTCAGTGAGCGAGGACTCGGGGTCGTCCCTATCGCCGGCGACCGTCGGCCGAGCCTCGTGCAACTTGTACTCGATGTAGGCTGACGCCACCGGCGAGTACGCAGGAAGGGTTACAGGACGTGGTGCCAGGTTCCAGACCGTGATCAGCACCTCCCCTCCGGAGTTGGGGTTTCGACGCTAGTGGCGACCATTGGAGGAGAATCGAGGCCGTCACGGGTGGTAGACGGTCGACGAGGATGGCGGAGTCGGGGTAGTTTTCGATGATCTCCAGCGGCAGGCGAACGGAGAACGTACCCCTCGATCGCGAGGGGATAGTGATAGGCTGCCTGGTGTACAGAGCGAACTCTTTCGACGCAACGGCCGACGTAGAGACGTCGGCGAAGAGTGGCTCAATTTCGACGGCGGCAGACGAACGGTTAGGAGACGAAGGTGGACTGCGAGTGAAGTCGAGACGAGGGGGCGGCTCAAGCTCGGGATCGAGAGGGGGCAATGGAACCGAAGTCGACATTGCCGGCGGCGACTCGCCGTGAGCCTGGCGGGATGAAACGTTGTCCGAGATAGGAACGAGCGACGACTCCTCTGCCCGTGGCGAGTCGGCGGAGATCACGGCGACAAGCGGTGCAGAGGAGAGACGAGGGCGAGTGGAGACGAGGACGGAACGCGACGATTGTTGACCATAAGGGTCAAGCGGCTATCACACCCAGCATCCGGCGACAGTTCGATACAGGCGGCGTATGCTTCCAGGAAATCGTTTCCCAGGAGAAGCATAGGTGCGCCTTCGACGACGAGGAAACGGTGTCGGAATTCGACACCGGAGAGAGAGAAGACCAACGTGGCGTAGCCGCGGGTACGGAGGGGGTTACCATCCGGTCCGACAACGGCAGGTCGGTCCGAAGCATGTTCGACTAAGACGCAAGCGTCGCGGGGCAGTGTGGCCAACAGCTCGGTGGTTACAACCGAGGGACCGGCTCCCGTGTCGGCTAGAGTCTTGTTGACGGCGAGGGCGGAATCGACGATATAACGAGTAGGGCCCGTGGCGGAGTGACGGCAAACGATGAGATCGCGAACGTACAGGCAGTGGCGGGGTATAGGCTTGGCGGCGTGTCGGAGACAAGCCTCGCCGGTACCTCCCTGGTCAAAGAAGCGACGACAGCAGGCTGGTTGAGAGCAGGTGTGAAACCCGAGGGAACGAAGGCGGCGTGCCGCTGCCTATGGTCGGCAATGACGTCAGCAACGGAGCGGCGAGCAGGGCGATCGAGCGGAGGCAGCGGTGGGTGCAAGTCCGGCAGGGCACCCAAGCCTAGGCGACATGGCGGCGTAGGGAGAAGAGCGAGGCGTTCCTGGTCCGACCAGGTAAGACGCAAGGCAGCATGCCAGCCCTTTGGCGTGAACGTGTCCGGAAAGGAAACGGAGGCACACGTCTCCAAGAGAGGAGGCATCGGAACGAACGGCAATGAGGACGAGGGAGAGGAGAGGGAGCAAGGATCGGCAACGGCTCCTCCTCCACCGCAGACGAGTGAAGGCGAACTTCTGCGTCGAGAGCCGACGCCAGCGACGGAGACAACGGCAGCCAGGTATACGATATCGAGCCTTGCGCCCGCCGCACCGCCGTCCATACACGCCAGCGGTTGCGGACCTTGCGAATCATCCGAGCGGGACGGACGGGTAACAACGACGAGCGGGGCGACCCTAGCCACGGCCGCCACCCCATATCAATCGCGGCGACGCTCGAAACATTCGAAGGCTCGGAACTGGAACTGGAACCAGCCTGAGCCGCCAACTGGCTTGATTGTAGGTCACGCGCTTGAGATAGGAGAGAGGCGGCGGACGTGGCCGGACGAGAAGGAGTACGCGGCAATAGTCCAGAATGACGGGCATCCATTGCATCGCCATCGCACCGGCGATGCCCACGTAGGTGCGGCTGCGCATCGAGCCGCGATGAGGGGACATGGGAAGGTTTGCCATTGCGTGCTGGCGACCAGGAACAATGCAAGTCGGCATGAGCGGAGGAAAGTTGGGCGAAAGGTAGAGTCCCGTAGCCTTAGTGTGCCCCGTTCCATGTTGCCATGGATGGACATATTGCGTAGCTTCGAGACCCCCGAGTAGAGACTTAGCGTAGTGGTGCATTTTCGGGTTCTCCACCGCTAGAAACGGAGCCCCGGCGTTCAGGCGACGGCGGAATTGCTTTGCGGCGGAGATCGTATCGGACATGCGCTGCGGGTTGGAGTGGATCCACCTTAAGCCAGCGTTCGAGAGATAGGTACACGGCGGGGTGCGCGATAATCAAGTCCCATCCGAGGTCTTGGACGAGATCCGCGTCCCCTTCGAAGTGCGGAACGTAGTCGACGTCGGACGGAAACAAATCGCACGTCGCCACATCAGCGCCAGCAAGCAAAAACATGGACGAGACTACTCCACTCGTCTCGCCGATAATCAAGACGCGAGGAGGCGAGATGCCGTCGGTCTGCACGGCCTCGACGTCACGCCTTACGTCTCTGAGTGTGACACAAATTTCGTCGAAGTGGATAGGTAGCACCTGAGCTGGAGACTCAGGCGATCGGCTAGGGCGCAGAACAAGCTGCGCCGCCTCGGCAATATCTTTCGGCATTACGTGCGCGGCACCGTGGCGGCGGCGCGTTGGAAAGCGAGATCGATAACGTACGAGAGGGTCTCGCCCTCCTTCAAGGAAGGGCGAGTGCGCGCGAGATGTATGAGCAAATCTTCAGCGGCCGGAACCAAAGTCAGGCACACTGAAAGCTGACAAAGCGGAACGACAGCGGAAACGGAAACGGGACTGCGAGTGACCGGAATGGACGGAGACGCGGCGGCCAAGGTGCGAACCATCTGAAAAGAACGGGACACGACGGCCGGAAGAGAGTCGGACGAGAATAGAGCGGGTCGAGAACGGAACAATCGGCGGAATGCGCGTTGCACGACGGAGGGTATGTTGGCGAACACCCCTTCGTCAGCTAAGGAAGATTCATCAAACAAGCTAGTCGGTAGCGGTCGCCAACCCAATCGGGTTGGTGCAACCATCGTAGGCGGCGCGAGCCAACGGCGAACAGCGAGGGTGTAGGCCACCGTCCATCCGGAGGGGCTAACCTCGCTAGCACGGCCAAGGCAGCTTAAAGGCGAGTCTCGAGGGAACGAATTGGCCAGTCCATCCAGATTTGACTGGCGACAGCAGACGGATCGGCAGCGACGGAGCTCAAGGCAAGAATTAGCGTTGAGCGCTCGAAATCGAGAGCATTGAACGAATGATTCGAGAACGACGAGAGCGACGAAGGAGGTAGCGAACGAACGGCGAGAGAGAACGGACTCCCGGAGTCGAATCGTCCCCACCACATATGAGCAGATGAGGGTGACTCCGGATCGATTGAACGACTGAAACGAAAACGCGAACTTCGGGAACGACGGGATCGCAACCTAGGGTAGTATCCCCAGGTTGGAACGACAACAAGAAGGCTTTGCTCAGCCGTCCGAGGGACGGCGAGCTCGTAGATCGGAGAGGCGAAACGTTAGAGGTACGAAATGAAACGCGAACGGGAGTGACAGAAGTATCGAGAAGCGAAAGGGGTGGCGGTCCAGGCCGCCGAGGAATTGAGAAGTCAACGAAGCATATGGCGGCGGCCTCGCCTATTCCCTAACGGCGGTTGCGGCCGAGGACGACGAGACGACGAAGGTAGGCGCGGTGGGCGTCGGGGATCTCCGGCTCGCCCTCGCAAAGGAAGCGGATGAACGGCTGGCAGTAGTACGGCGAATGGGCGCCATCGCCTGTCCCATATCGCCAATTGTCGGGGTGGTCGGGACGGGCCGTATCGTGATCGGGAGGAGCGGGGCGGAAGGCACAATAGGCACAGCCGGTGGCTGTGGTCCATACACCGCCCTCAGACGTAGGGCGCTGCGTGCGGGGCACCTTCATAGACGCGTCGGTCGGACGGGCCCTGGCGAATGAAGCAGCCAGGTCAGCGTGCCCACAGTAGCGTGACATCGGGTCGAAATCTACCTTAGCATTACGCCAAGATTCCAAATCCCATTTGGCGCCCTCGGGATGGCCGAGGTTGTCCGAAGGCGGCGCGCAGCGGCGGCTCTTTTGCGATGGCGGTGTGTCGAGAGGTGGGAGTCCACCCTCCAACTTGGGAGGCGGCTCCCTGGTGTGGTCGGTGCGTCCCTGGTGGGACCGATCTCCATTGCGATTATTTCGAGTATCGGAGCCGCGGCCGCTTCCTGAGGTAGCGGCCGAGGGTTTGTCGCTTTTGTCCGGAGCTGGCTTCGAGGAACCCAGGCGGTCCTTAACCATCCGGACGACGTCGTCGATGTGGGCGATTGTGAGCGGACCGTCCGCCTGCTTGCTGCTCCGCGAAGCCTCAGCACGTGCCTGCTCCGCTGGAGCCAGCACCATGCGCGCGATCGAGATGCAAGACAGCGAGTGATGCGGCGCGTCTCCGGCGGCAACCGCCTCTATGCCTCGCTTCCACGCTTTGAGGAACTCGAACGAGTTCTCCGCTCCCCGTGCGCGGTCGCTTTCGTCGGCTTTGACGCAGGCGTCGAATCTCTCGTTGATTTCGTGCGTGAAGGCAGGGAACTTGAAGACGTTAGCTGCCGTCACCGTCGGGTCATTCATTTTGCGAACGAAGGCGTCGGTCACGCGAGTGGCCAGAGTCACTAAGTCCTCGCCCTCCGAGCGCGTGGTGCAACGGTCCCATTCCGCGGACGCAGTCTCTTTGGCGAAACCTTTTGCCCCGGCGGCGAATGATTGGTCGCACTTTGCGATCAGCACGTCGGCATGCAAGCACGGGTTAGCGCAGAGAACCGAGTCCCTAACCGCATCGAGAACATAGGCCATGATGCGAGGATGGCCCTTCTTTGGATCGCGAGCGGCGAGGAGGAGGCCATTGAGAGCGTCCTGCCAGTCCACGCCCGAGGTGAGTGAGCCCTCGAGTGCGCGGATCAGTTGCATTCGAAATCCGTCCCAGGAAGCAGCAGCCTTGTTCGGATCGGTAGAGCGAAGGTCGGCGGGGAAGCGTAGCGACTGCAGGCTCTCGAGGCTAGACTTAGCATCGCGAGTGCCGCCCTTAGTGCGGACGAACGTACGAGCGCGCACCCATTTCGTAAGAGTGCGAGTCGTATAGATGATGCGGGCATGCCAGGACTCACCAGAGGGGACCTCACGGGCCGCCATCACCTGGTATTCGAGTGGGGCATTAGCGGAGTCGGAGTAGGCCTTGCCGTGGCGCCCATAGTGTCGTAGCCATTGTTCAAGAATGTCCGGCTCATCAGACAGGGCTGGGTCCGCGGGAGGAGTGGCGTGGCGCTTAGCGTGACGTCGACTCTCCCGGGTACCCTTATGGCCAGACTTAGACTTAGAGGCGTGGGGGCGGAGAGATCGACGAGAGTTAGAGTGTAAACCTTCGGGGGCCATCATAGACGGCCGTCCCTCCCGAGTATTATAGCCTTTGGCGGCGGCGGCATAGTGGCCACCCTTGGCGCGGCGAGGCTTGCGGCGCGAGTCCGTAGACTCGGATGATCCATCGGAATCCGAATCGCTGGTCGACGAGGAGTTAGACGAACGCTGGCTGGAGACCGGAGACGAGGACGAGGAGGACGAAGAGGTAGGGGAGCTGTCGCGGCGGCGGCGGCGGTTCTTCTTCTTGTCCTTACGAGTCTTGTTAGATTTCGATGAGGAGCGAGGGAGCGGCGGTGGCGGAGGCAAAACATTCTCGCCGCCATCATCGGATAGAGGTGGAGGCGGGCTGGCTGCCTGGACTGGTGCAGGAGGGAGTCGGCCTCGTTCAATCGCGTTGGTGACTGCGGCGAGCTGCTGTGAGAACTGTGCGGCCATGGCCTGCATGAGCTCGATATAACGCAGCTCGACGGGGTTGAGCCCCGGTGAAGCCGAAGAAGTTGGCGGCGGGACCGTAGCGGACGGTGGGGAAGGAGAAGGAGAGAGATGAAGAAGGGAGTCGGGCAGCAGACCCGGGGTCTCTTCACCACGAGATAGTCGACTTGGCGCGACCGAAGCGACCGAGAGGCGTTCGAGAGAGGCGCTGTAGGGCTCGTAGGCTGCCTCCGAGTCCGATGGCAGGGGTGGCGGTGCCTCGAGACATGCGCGAGAAGAGGGGAGGAATCCTTCCAGAGGATTATCCTCACCCTGGAAAGACTCGGGCTTGGACCTGCCTCCCATGGACTCCGGCGGCGATGGCGGAGATGATGGCGGAGGCATCGCAGCGAGATCAGGAGGCGAGGCAAGAGAGGGCATCACCTCCCCCTGTGAAGGTGGTGGTGGATGTCCGTCCGGAGAGGAGGAAGGGAACAGGGCAGGCATGATGCCCGACTCTGCAGAGGTTGGGGAGACCCCCATTGAGACGTCCAGCGCGGGACGCACCGAGTAGGATTCTACACCTGACGAATTGGGATGGCCCATAGGGCCTGAGGGCAATGAGGAAGGAGGCAGACCGGCGGCAGGCGCGGCGGAGGAGACGACTTCGGAGACGCTGACGGGCTGAGGCCCGTCAGCAGAGGAAGGCGGGCAGGCGGGCTTGAGCGAGGGCGAGGACGGCGGCGAGAGCGACATCGAGCGAGAGGCGAGAGGCGAGGGTGAGTGAGAGGAGGGCTGTGTTGGCAGGGGCTGGTGAGGCAAGGAGAGTTTGTAGGGTACGAGTGTTACGAGAGCGAGAGCGACGAGAGCGAGAGCGACGGATGACGACTGACGACAAGACGTCGGATCCAACGATGCTGCGACACCGACTCACGAACACACTAGAATCATTCACCCAAACCAAGCAAAACATGAAATAACCGAGACCCCACATCGCCGGTAACTCAAACACGTCGCGAGAGACAGAGAGAGAGAGCGAGAGAGAGAGAGAATCCGCAGCGACGGTCGGAGCGTGTCTTCGCTTTGGATTTTCCCACCAAGGCGGAAAGTCGAAGAGGAACGTTATGTCGCGCAACCACGGCGATCACATTGGATACAGATCGCAGCGAGGTATCCTTGCAATCGAAGAAATCTTGCTGTTGAGCGTGGACCTTCTAGACGTTTCTATCGAGCAACCCCGAGTAGCAACCAAGGGAGGAGAAAACCAAAAACCAACGGGACCAAGGGCTTCCATGCAACTTGCATCAAGGGGAAAGATAACCCAAAACCAAAGCAGCGAATCTAAATCAATCTCCAAGGGAGATGGCAAACCAAGGACCAAGGAGAAAGATTCCCTCACCCAAGCAGCGAACCTAAATCGATCTCCGAGGGGAGATGGCAAACCAAACCTGATTGCCCCCAGAAGCAGGTAAAGAAACGCGGGGAGATAGCGAATTAAACCTTTTGCGAGGCGCCTGGGAGGAAGAAAGGTGGGGAAACTTCCCTTCTCTTCGAGAGAAAGAGAGAGGGCGCTCCACAACCCTAGATCCTAGGCGTCCACGCGAAGTTTTTGACCGAGAACGAGAACGAGAAATTATAACGATAAATACCGAACGAAGAGGAGAGAGAAGCCTAACGAGCGTCGATTCGCGAATGCGACACAATCCCAACTTTCTTCAGAAGGCCTGCCTCGTCCCTTTCCCGGCACACCTTGAAGAATTTTTTTGTCCCTTTCCCAGCGCTAGGGCCAAAGTAGTGCACGTGGGCCGACCCCGAGACGGAAGACAAAGGAAAGAGGGGGGAGGGAGCGGGCAAGGGGAGTACGGTAGGGGCCAAGGTGATGTCAGCGGGTGCCCGGATAAAAGGTTAGCTGCTAGTAGCTTACAGGTCACCTTCAAGAATATTTCTAAGTCATATATCCCACTCTTCGTGTGCGCGCACAAAAGAAAGCACACCGAAATGAGGGTGTTGCTGCTAAAATACATCAAATGCGGCTTGATACTCGAATGTGCCATCGGGATCTAATCCAGCGCCGCTATTGATTAGGCACACCTCAGGGATCGCATCGAAAGGGCAGCTCTTGTATTTGGTGCCGTCACGCTTGACGCACGCACGCACCTCATGCTCGAGTCTAAGGATTGGCCCAGCAGCAAGTGCGTCCGGATCAACCACATCAAGGATGCGGAACATGCATTGGTCGACAGCGTCATCGAGGGTATAGGCGCGGCGCTTGAATCTGTGATTGACGAAAACCACCCCAAGGTCGTCGGCGGCTTTGTACGTCGACGGTAGGTCCGACACGTACATGGAGACGTGTGCTCCGTTGTTGAATATCAAGCCATCTTCGTCCTCACCAATTTCTTCATGCGCAACTAGAGATACATTGTCGGAACGATGCGCAAACGTGAGCGTCTGCCCCCCGCCGATGTGGACCACTGCCTTGCGGCCTTCATCTATGACGGCCGCGTCACATCCAAAAACCGCCTGATAAGGGACGTGGATCAGAAGATCGGGACGTGGATCAGAAGATCGATTAGGCCAAGGGGCTCCGACTTATCTCCTGGCTGGGTGCCGCGCGCGCGGATCCGAAGCTGTGGCGTCCTCGATCAACCGAAAGACAGATCCCAGGGGTCGCAAAGAATAAGTGCGCCCCGTCTTCGCCCTCAACATGCCAAGAA
>JADDIW010000110.1:0-16000 GCA_018136815.1 Isochrysis galbana
CTATAGATGATCCAAAGAGCGGGCTCAAGGACACCGAAAACGCAACCTCAGTTGACGCGGGCTCGTGAAAACATCAGTGGTAGGCACATGCGCAACAGCGCGTGGCTCCTCCGTCATCCATCCCCAAGCAGGAGGAAACGCATCCGATTGGCTGGCGTACAATAAAGGGGACATTGACCTCGCGGTAACCATGCTCTGACGTGTGCACATCCAAAAAGAAGTTGGCGATGGCGCGCTCGAGCCGGGCGATGGGGCCCCGAAGCACCGCGAAGCGCGAACCCGAGAGCTTGGCTGCCGCGTCCATATCAAGCCCACCCAGCGCCGCCGCCGCCTCGTCATGCCACGTGCGGCCGCTCGGCAAGTCTCCGTCGGTGCCCCACTCGTCGACGCACACGTTGTCCTCCTCGTCGACGCCGTCAGGCGTGCGCTCGTCGAGCAGGTTGGGCAGAGTGGCGAAGAGGCTGTCGCGCTCCGACTCGACGGCCTCCATCTTCTCGTCTGCCTCGGCCGCCTCCTTGCTCGCCCTCGCGACGTCCTGCTTAAGCTCCTCTGCCGCTTGGGTGTCTCCTGCCTTGAGGAGCGCTCCAATCTTTGGCGAGAGAGCCTTTCGCTGTGCACGCGCCGCGTTGCCCAGCTCCACAAGCGTGGCACGCTCCCGCGTCAGCTCTCCTATGCGCTCCACAGCCGCAATGACCTCGTCAGAAGCCTGCCGCCGGCGGAGCGAGTGGCGCACCATCTCCGGCTGCTCTGCGATGAGCCGCTCATCGAGGATGGGTGGGGTGGTTGCGAGGGCAGCGGAGGCGAAGGGCGCGCGGGTACGTACCGTACGCACACCAGCACGCATCGCCATGCCACCACGGCACAGCAGCAGCGCCAACATGGAGAACGAGGCCCACCACGGACGCATGCGGCGCCCCGCTCCTCTTGCGCCGCCGCCTCCGCGCAGCTCCGCGACGCGAGCTCGTCCTCTCCACTAAACTTAGTAGTAGTAGTTCTAATTCGAGACCCCTCCCCTTCAGGTCACGTTCCGTCGAATATGGGACAGACTCAAGTTGAGCCATCCAATGTCCATAGTCCGTTTACAATAATAATCGAAGAATGGTAAGCACAACAATATAATATTCTAACACTACCGTCTTCGGCTTCCTTGTTCTCAGCTGACTGCCCCGCCAGCGAATAAGGAAATAGAATTCGTGTTTGTATTTGAAATTGAAAACAGTATTTGGATTTTCGTTTACGCAGGCACGAGACGCCCGGCAACGAGGGGGATGCTGTTCAATACCGAAGGTGGGGGGGCTCCCCTCTCTCCCAATAGCAAGGGGGGGGGGGGGGGGGGGAGCTCCCCTCTCGCTCCCGCTCCACTTCTACCCAAATATGCAGAAACTTTTGAAAACATGCAAAAATGTAAAATGTGTCGACAAATGCAGATCTGAGAAATCTACCCAAATATTCTATTGCATATCTATGCTGCATATTTCTACCTGGGCCTAGAGCCGGGGGCCGGGGGCCTGCGAGGGGGAAGGCATGAATGGGTGCATGGTTTTCGTTTTGTGCTCCGAGATTCAGCGAGCAGTCATGTGAGTTGTGAGCTGTGCCTAGGGCGGGTTTGTGCGCAGTGCGCAAGGCTAGCGAAGCTGGTGATGGTACTTATTGTACGTTCTAACTCTCAGTTACGCATTTAGCCACATCATCATCAACAATGCAGCCAGGCCGTGCCGCAAGCCAAGTGGCATGTCAGGAGGGTAGGTGGTTCCTTCCACCCATTACGGAAGGAGTGAAGAGGGGGGAGGGGCTCGTGCTCGGCCATGGGCGAACTAAGCCTAAACTTAGTCGACAATGACAAATACTTAGCAGCAATGGGCAACACCAACAGCAAATCACAATAGCTGAATGACAACGTCTGATGGGCAACATATGCATCGAGTCGCCCGCAGCGACACCCACTCACCCGCATGAAGCGGCACGTGGTCTCTGGTGGCTCCTAAAATTTCGGCCACTCGATGCCGCTGCAGGCGGGATGCTGGCAGAGGAGGCGGAGCACTGAGCGATCGCGAGCAACGAGGTTGCGCAAAAATTGCGTCGCAGCGTTCGCGGTGTCTTCAGCCTCAGGCGACGGGTCGAGCATGGCCTTAGCCATGACATCTAGTGAAGCCTGCACCGCGCCCGTCGCTACGAGAGGCGCCACCGCTTTGCGGTCCGCGGTCGACAAGCTCAGCAACAACTGCATTGCTTGTTGTTGCACGTTGTTTGCCGGGTGCCCGAGCAAGCTTGAGGTTGCAGAAAGGGCCGCGCGGTCGCGCAAGAAGCTGTCGCGCGGCCCCGTCCATCCCTCACACAGCGAGCACGCCAACTCCACCGCTCTCGAAGTGAGTGACTCTCCGGCAGCGGCAGACCCCACGGCGGCAACGAAGCGTGCGATGGTATCGAAGCGGTCTTGCAACGGTCCTGTGAGCTCTGCTGGCGAAAGCATGCGCGAGCGGTGCTCGACCGCGGCTTGCAGAATGCAAAGAAGACGAGGGGCAATCAATGAACTATCAATCTGATTCGGCTGCGCCGCCTGTTCATCCAAGAGCGTGAGTATCGCTTCGATGCACGAGGTCGGCTCAACAGCCGTCGGCACGCGCCGTGGCTCTGCTAGCACGAGGTGGCGGAGCCTTTCGGCGTTCACATTTGCCGCATCCTCATCGGCCCCAAGAAGGGCGCGCAGCGTGAGCAGGGCAAGTGCCGAGGCCTCCTGATCGACATTGTTAGGAGGTCGGCGCGGCTGTTCCCCCGCTAGCCCGCACAGGACCCGCAAGGTGTTGGGGCGCATCGTCAATACCGCACTCGGGAGCACATCGGCGTCGGAATACGTTAGCCAAGAGCGTAGCGCCGCCAGAGGCACTGCACCGAGTGTTTTCGCATCAGAGCCGCCCGTCGAATCGCGCCTCGCCGTAGTGGTGGATTCGACGACCCCGCTCAAATGGGAGGTCCGTGCCCGAGAGAGGGCGCGCGGGGGCGGGGGTAGCGCTACTTCCTTGGCGTCTGCAGATACGGAGGATTGTGTCGAGCGGCCGCGGGTGAAGGAACGCGGCGAGGCGTTCCGCAATGGCGTCGTTTGCGGCGGTGTCGCGACCTTAAAGCGCACTTCGGCGAGTTGGGGCTTCGGCGGCCGGACCTGAGGCGATGGCGACTCGGTCGGTGGGCTGGGCGAGAAGCGTACGGTCGGGCCTGCTTTGTCAACGGGAGCGTTCGTTGCATTTGGGCTACCCTGGAGCATGTCATCAATATCATCGACGTCGTCCGAGCCCCAGCCAGCTATGGGATTGCTGTTCTGAGGAGACGGCGGCCGTGGCCGCTGTGCACCCGCCTCGGCCGCCGCCAGCATCTTGCCGGCTGGCATAGTCTGACGTCGAACCATTGGGACGGGCAACGTCTTTGGTCCGGCCCGCTCTGTTGCTTTAGCGGGATGGGGCACGGCCGGAGGATTGGAAATCGCTCCGCGAGTGAGCGATGCGCGAGCGACACCGGCCGGAGCAGAGGCGCGGGCGAGACGCCTGTTGGAGAACGTGCCAGCCCCCTTTGTCTGTGCGCGTGTCGACGCAGTCAGCCTCGCAACCAGCGTCAACGCCCCACCCTCAATGAGCTCTGGCCTTGTCACCGGATCCTTGGCAAGCTCGTAAATAGATCCAAGTGCCCAGCTACGCAGACTCGCGTCACCACCCGCGCCCTCCGCCGCGAAGTAGACGAGACGTTTCGCCGCCTCTACAGTGCTAGCCTCAGTCTCTACTTCTGCTTTGCTGCCGTAGGGCGACTGTCGCTTGGCGCTCTCTCGCCAACCTACACGCAACGCGTCAAGAGAGGCGGCCGCCGCTTCCCGCGCCTGCGCACTTGATGCTACATCTGTACCTTCGGTGGCGTCCCCTGTCCCTGGCTTAGCGTGCGCTGCTTTGATAAGGAAGCCTAAATGCTCGGCATCAAGCTGCTGGACTGCTTCATTGGCCGCAGCACCACAGCCGGCCTGGATGGCCCGCAGCGCAAGGAGCTGCTCTGAAGAGCCATCCTCAGCCCGAATGACCGCTTCCGCAGCGAGCCGTAGCGCCCCTGCGCTCACGGCACGGCGCGCCGGCTCACCGACCTCAACCACGGCGAGGGCGTGGAGCAGGGCGTCCCTTAGGAGGGCGTCATCTTCCACATTCTTTCCAGCTAGGCGCTCAGCCATGGCGGCACCAAGATCGGACAGCTCGGGTGGATGTGGTGTGCGCTCCCACCCACCGGTGACAAGCAGGATGGACAATGCAGTCTGTGCACTCTCCGAAACGCGGGCGCAAACGCTTTGGCCTGACGTCTGGTCGCAGTCAAGCGAGCCTGCGGCGGCTTCTGTCACATCGTGCGGCCGCCTGGGAGGCTGCGGCTCGTTGCCGCAGGCGATGAGGAATATGCGTGCCAAAAGCGAAACTCGGCTCGCCACAGACAAAGCCGTTGCTGGCTCATGCTCATTTCCCACCTCCGATGATGATTGTTCCGCTGCCACGTCGCAGCCGATTCCCAAAAATCCCGCAATCTGTACGCACCAAGTGAAGGCCGATTCTAGCTGATGAATGGCCTCGGCCCACTCAAGCGATCCCAACGCAGAGCTAGATGCTTCCTCCTCATCATCCCCATTCTGATCAGTGACTTGCTTAGCATGCGTATCTGATACATCAGCGAGGCGGCACGCAGAGCTGCCGGTGGCATCGAGCCTTGTATTCATCGATGTAAGTTGCGCATCAAGCATGACGAGCAGACGCTCGCAAAACGCCCCCGCATCAGCTGAGGCGGCCTCCTCAGCTTCCTCTGAGCCCTCATCAACCGATGCACGCCATGCCTCGAGCAGCGTGGGCCATCCCTGCGTGGACTGGGCGGCAGACGCCAGGACTCCGGATGCGTAGCCACAGGCTGAGGCAGACACCGACGCTCTGAGCGTGCGCAAAGCGAAGTGCACGGCCTCCGAGCCCACCGTTGCGTGAGACCTTTCGGATCCCTCCGCAACATCTGACGAAATCTGCGCGAGTACACAGAGGCAAGCCTCAAGCAGGAGCAGCTCGTCGCCGGCGAGGGCGTGCGGTTCCCATGAACCCAGCACCTTCGTGCCCACCGCGGCAAGAGTAGCCGATAGGCTCGCGGGTAGCGGCCACACGTTGCTCTCGAGGGATTGCTGGAGCTTGAGAACGAGCACCGCTAACCGGTGTACTGGAAGAGCTCCGCTCGAGTGGGCGAGCGCGTCCCGGAGCGAGTGGTCCAACTGCTCGGGTGAGACGCTCAGCCGCGCGCCGGCCGACGCCGACCCGCACCCGCGCTCGGAGGAGGCAAGCGCTGAGGCGGGAAGGGGGGCGAGCGGCGCGGCGGAGAGCGCCGCCATCGCGCCGAATCCGTTACAAGTCTGCGCTGCGAAAAGTTCTATTAGTAC
Source organism: Isochrysis galbana (assembly GCA_018136815.1). Lineage (NCBI taxonomy): Eukaryota > Haptophyta > Isochrysidales > Isochrysidaceae > Isochrysis > Isochrysis galbana. Next base: position 5,429 of record JADDIW010000110.1, read on the forward strand.
CGTTGAAGAGTGTAGTCTTGTAAGAGGTCTTGTTTGCTAGCATCCCTAGCCACATACAGCGGACGAGCCATGCACCAACCGCGCACACCCCCATCGCGGGGTAGGGGCTCCGTTGCCGACGAGGCACACGGTCCCTCAGCACTAGGAGTAAACTAGGACAACAAGAAAACTCTGACACTCCCCCATCGCCAAAGGCGAATCCCTGCTATTCATCCGACGCCATTCCCATTCCCATTCCCAATGAACAATGAAAGATACAAGCATACGTCAGGGCTCTCGTTCTCGTTCTCGTTCCCGTTCTCGACCCTCGTTCTCAACACTCCATCAGTACCCAACCACTCCCTCAGGGCCTCAGCCTCAGCCTCAGCCTATCAACCTCCAATCGCCCAGCCATGTCCGCTGCCCGTCCTCACGCTCGCCCTCGCCCTCGCCCAAGCCCGTCCTCCCGCCTTCCTCTGCTGAGGAGGTGGTCAAGCCCGCCATTCCATCATTCCATCACTCCCGGCCGTTTCCGCCGCGTCTCCCGACGATCGTTCCCCTTCCGTCTCGTCGCATATCGAGCCAGTGGTCATGCTCGATCCATCAGGCGCGCCGCGTGCCGTGCCTTCCACTTGTAGAGATGGCCCAAACAAACTTCTTACGAGCTCGAGCAGGAGCAGCCACTCAAACTTGCAGAAAGCAGAAAATTTTGTAACCGTATTTACCTGGCCGTGTGTGTGTGTGTGTGTGTGTGTGTGTGTGTGTGTGTGTGTGTGTGTGTGTGTGTGTGTGTGTGTGTGTGTGTGTGTGTGTGTGGTGTGTGTGTGTGTGTGTGTGTGTGTGTGTGTGGTGGTGTGTGGTGTGGTGTGTGTGGTGTGTGTGTGTGTGTGTGTGTGTGTGTGTGTGTGTGTGTGTGTGTGTGTGTGTGTGTGTGTGTGTGTGTGTGTGTGTGTGTGTGTGTGTGTGTGTGTGTGTGTGTGTGTGTGTGTGTGTGTGTGTGTGTGTGTGTGTGTGTGTGTGTGTGTGTGTGTGTGTGTGTGTGTGTGTGTGTGTGTGTGTTGTGTGTGTGTGTGTGTGTGTGTGTGTGTGTGTGTGTGTGTGTGTGTGTGTGTGTGTGTGTGTGTGTGTGTGTGTGTGTGTGTGTGTGTGTGTGTGTGTGTGTGTGTGTGTGTGTGTGTGTGTGTGTGTGTGTGTGTGTGTGTGTGTGTGTGTCTGATGATGATGATGATGATGATGATGATGATGATGATGATTTTTCGAAGATAATCATTACGAGTCGAGGCGTGGGTGCCTTCAAATGCTTGCTTAAATGGCTGCGCTAAACTCGGAAATAGCTAGCCTCTTCTCTTGCTGCCGTTGCCTCGCGGCGGCATCCTTTTGCGATTGAGCCTTGCTCCTCTTACCAGAATCTCCGCCGCCATAGGCGGCGAGCTGGTGCAAATGCGAAGGCCTACGTCGCTTGGTGGCGGCCGGAGGCGGGGCTTTGGCTCGACGCTTGTTTTGTTGGCGCGAGATGGCGGTTGGTGTTTCTTTAAGAGCAAAGGCCTTAGCCAAATGGCCCAAGTGCAACATGGAGACGTGCAGGACCTGCAGCCCCAAGAGGGAAAATACGGTATGGACATGGCATACCGATCACGGTGGGGATACGTGGAGTTTCATGGGAAGAATGGTGGGACGAGCGGCGCAAATCTTCCATGTCATGCCAGATGACGTCGATGGAGCAGGGCTGCAATAGCGGTGTGAATCGCTTGCACGAAGCAACGAATGCTGCTATCAGCAAGCGACTCGCACCGCTATCAAATATGCATCGCGTTGGGTGGGCCTTGTTTGCGCTCCTCGCATCAAGAGCCCCTCCTTGTCCACACTCGTTTGCCCTTGTGCCAAGCATGGGGATTGTGCACGTTGTCCCGAACGCAACACTCACCCGCTTCTCCGCTTTCGAGTGGGCCGCGTAGGCGCGTAAGAACGACTGGTAAGCGGAGGAGGATAGCGCATGGAGCATTGGCTCCGAATCAACCGTGGACTCCAAGAGCTTCTGAAGAGCAAGCTCCATGACGTAGATGTCCCGGGAGGAGGCATTGCGACCACAAAGAGCCTGCATAGGCACAGCACCGAGGCAGAGAGCTGCGACGAGGGCCCATCAAGCCGGCCACCGCATGGGATGGCGCATTGCGAAGGGGCGAGCATCAAGCATCCCACGCGTTAGCATAAGACGATGGATGGCCGGGATTATCATTTGCCGATAAACAGGTCGGGCTTCATTACCTGCTGGAGTGACGCAAATCGAAGCTCCTCGGGTCGGATGCCGCAGCTTTGGAGGAGCGTAAGATATGGCGCCTCTGATGGCTGGAGGAATAGGAGCGCCCGCCCCTGCTGTCCGAGGCGCGCGGTACGGCCCACGCGGTGCACGTACTCGGTGTGCTCCTGGTCAACCACAACCGGCAGAGGGAGCTGGACGCCCACTGCTCGAAGAGGCAGACGTGCTGTATCGGAACGTTCGGCTGCGGCTGGTCCAATCGGGCACCTAGCGCATCATCCATGCCAGAGTGAAGCACGCACCTGTGGGAGGTCGTATTGCACTACCCAATGGACAGAGTCCAAATTGAGTCCACGTGCAGCAATGTCCGTGCAGAGCAACACGCCGGCTTTAAGGGTCCGAAAGCGACGAAAGACCTCGACGCGTTCCGCCTGCAGTTGTACGGAACAGGGGTGCATCAAGGGATGGGACGGGCGGGCGGACAGCATTAAAAAGCCATCGATTTGCGCAAAGGGTGTCTAGGGCGGGCTTCTCCCAAGCTGGAACGACCACACACTAGACGGCAGAGTGTAGGGAGCAAATGGTTTGAGCAAACCACCACCTGTGCGAGTTGGCCGTGCAACCTAAGCACAGTGGTCCCGAGCAGGCGTGAATAGCATCCAAGACCCAGCTTGATCTTCGGGGATTCTTCTGCGTCTCCTTCCAACGGGGCACCTCCTGCACCGCGAGAGGAGCCTTGAGGGCCATGAGACTTTGGCTTCCACTCCGACTCCTCGCCCTCACTAGCGCCCCAATCTTCCGCACCCTCATCGTCACCGCTGTCCTCAGTAGGAAATCCTACGTGAATTGCCGTCGCGCCGGCCTCGCTCCTGCCTGTCACTCCGCTCGCCGCAGCGTGCCCTGTCGCCACCTTGGCCTCGTGCAACGACGGCCAATCGCGGGCGCGCCGCAATAGTTCATACGTGAAGTCGACGCCGTCACAACTAGACAGGAACACGAGCGCCTTGCTGCCGCCGGCATCACCCGCGTCTCCCCTCCCTGGCCCCGTCGGTGCCGAGGTCGAGGTCGACGACGGGGTCCTCTCCGACGACGAGGTCCTCTCTGAGCCAGACCCGCACCGTGAGCGAAGGAAGGCGATGAGTGCCGTGAGCCGCGCCTTGGGAGGCACAACCACGTAGCTTTGACGAAGTTGTTTGGGAGCGTCAAACCGATCCGGTGGGGTTTCGCCGTCGGCCTCTGCTGCAGCGGGCTGACCACCTTGCGCACTCCTGGCTGAAGAGGCGCAGCCGGCTGCCCCATCAGGTTGTGGCGTGGGGTGATCCGATCCCTCCCGCGCAAGGTCGAGCGTGAGGTGGTCCTGGAGCGAGTGGCCCGCCAGCTCCTTGAGAGTGGAGGGCAGCGTCGCGGAGAGGCATACCACCTGTCGGCGCTGTGCCAGCCACTTGGACATTGCACGGCCACCAGTACCGCCGTCGCATTCCTGTGACACTGCTAGTGCCGGCTTTTTGGCACGCTCATCCAGAGCCCTGAGCGTCTGATGGATCGCGTCTGCAAAGCCCATCTGCAGCAACCTGCAGCGAGGGACACGAGCTATCAAGTGGGCAAGGCAGGCGGGGGGGACTGGGACCAAGTGCTCCAGAGCGGCTGTTCGCGAGCCATGCTACGGGCGGCCATGGGCCTCGCTGTCGACCAACCTTTCCTAGCGCCACCTGCGCCTGCCTCCACCAGACAGGGGCTACCAATGCGCCCATTCCCCCGCCCGTACCTATCGGCCTCGTCGAGCACAAGTACGCGGCAGCAGCGTAGCTCAAACGCGCTCGTCGACGACAGGTGGTCGGTGAGCCGCCCGGGCGTAGAGACCACGAGCGCCGTCCCCTTGCGGAGCCTCGCCTTCTCCGCTTTGCGCCGCTCGCCCCCCATGATGGCGCAGGTGACCAGCCAAGGGTAGGGCCTCGTGAGCGCCTCGAGCGCCTCGTGCGACTGCAGCGCCAGCTCGCGCGTGGGGACGAGGACGAGGGCAAACGTACCCGCCGGACGGGTGACGACGGACGGGCCGAGCTCGACCAGCCGCTGCACCACCGGCACGGCGTACGCGTACGTCTTGCCTGATCCTGTGGGCGAGCGGACCACCAGGTCTCGTCCGTCGAGCACATGCGGGATGGCACGCCTCTGGACGGGTGTGAGCGAGTGGAGGCCGAGCTTGTGGAGCTGGCGTTTGAGGTACTCATCGAGTGCCATCTCTCCAAATGTGGACGCTGTGAGGGCGCCCTCCCCCACCGACAGAGGCAGCGTGGATGGGAGAGGGGAAGCGAGAGCCGGGTCAAACTTCTCCACCGTCAGCCTCCCTCCCTCGTCTGCACGGGCGAGACGGCGGCGTGGGATGTGTTTTGGCGGTGGAGGGGCCTCCCTCTCCTCCTTCTCCCTCGGCTCCTTCGGCTCCCTTGGCTCTGCGCGCTGGTGGGGAAGAGGGCGGCGTGGCGGCGGCGCGTCGACGATGTGGAGCATCGCCTCACGCGGGGGAGGGCCTCTCTCTCTCCCTCCCCCCCCCTCTCTCTCTCTCTCCCTCTCTCTGTCTCTCTCTCTCCCTGCTCTCTCTCCCTCCCTCCCCTTCTCCTTCTTCTCTCTCTACTTCTCTCCCTCTCTCAGAGAGAAGAAGAGACGAGAGAGAGAGCTGCCCCGCGTCGCCGCCCGTCCAGTTAGATTACAAGAGAAGGGTATACAAGAGAAGTGGGAGAGAGGGAGGGAGACGAGAGAAGAGGGGAGAGAGGGCGGAAGAGCAAGGGCCACACCAGAGAAACTACTACAAGTCCACTCTCCTCTACTAAAGTAGAACTAGCAAGTAAAGAGAGCATCCAGAGGACGAGAGAGCGCTGCACCCAAAAGCTAACTTTAAAAGCCATCCACAGAATCCACTTAGGACTTACGACTCCCGCACCCAAAAGCTAACTTTAAAAGCCATCCACAGGATCCACTTAGGACTTACGACTCCCGCACCCAAAAGCTAACTTTAAAAGCCATCCACAGGATCCACTTAGGACTTAAGACTCCCGCCCCCCCGCCCCCCCCCCCTTCTCCCGCCTCCCCCTGCTCTCGCCCCCTGCCCCTTCCCCCCCCCACCTCACACACAGAGGGACGCCGCCGCGGCTGGCCGCTCCCACATTCTTCTCTTTCTCTCTCCCCCTTTCTAACGCCCTCCCCCCCCACCCACCCCCACCCCCTTCTCTCCCTCTCTTCTCTCTCCTCTTCTCAGCCCCCCCTTCCTCCGCCTCTCCCCGTCCCTCTCTCCCTCCCTCTCCCTCCCCTCCTCCCGCCCACTCCCCTCCTCGCCTTCTCCACTGCACGTCACCGCACTGCGGTGGCGGCACCACCACCTAGCCCTCGACCCCCCCCCCCCCCTTCCCCCATCCCACCCGCTCCGCTCCGCCTCGCCCCCCCCCCTCCCCCCCCTTCCTCGCCCTCCACCCCACCCAAACGCTGCGGGACCGCCCCCTCCTCGCCCTCCACCCCACCCAAACACTGCGGGACCGCCGTATTTCTGCGCACGAGAGCGATGGGCGAGGTGAAGCTCTCGATGGGCCTCGACGACTTCATCTCCCCCTCCGCCGCATGCATCAAACCGATCAAGCCAAAGGCGAGGGCCGGCCGCGCAGTGCTCCAGCTGGAGGGGGTGGAGGAGGCTGAGCCAGCGCCGGTCGCACGGATCACGCTCAATGACTGCCTCGCCTGCGCGGGCTGCGTCACCTCGTCCGAGACGGTCCTGATTGCACAGCAGTCGGGCGCAGAGTTTGTGCGCCAGATGGAGTCGTCGAGTGCGAAGCTGACTGTCGTGGCCATTTCGCCCGCCTCGCGCGCCGCTATTGCGGCTCACACCGGCCTGAGCTTGCTTGAGACGCATCGCAGACTTGCTGGCTTCTTGCGCGGGATGGGGGCGCACGCGTTTCTCGACTGTGGACTCGCCACGGACCTGCACCTCCTACAGGTTGCGGCGGAGTTCATTTCCCGCTACAGGACCGCCCAGCCGGATTGCTCCCCGTCTGAGACCGGGGTGAAGGATTCGACGGGCGGCTTTTCTGGCCCGCTTCCCATGCTCACTTCCTCGTGCCCCGGCTGGGTGTGCTATGCTGAGAAAACTCAAGGCTCATCGATCCTCCCATTCCTCTCCACCGTCAAGTCGCCGCAACAAATCATGGGGACGCTGCTCAAATATGCGTATGCTCCCAAACAGGGCCTAGCCCCGCAGGTGTGCACACGCGTGCTTGGGACTGCTTTCCCATGCAAGGTTACAACGGCAGCACGGGCAAGGGCTGAGCATTCGCCTTGAGCAGTGTGCATATGTATCAACCGGCACTATGGCTCGCCATGGGAGAGGCGCAATGCGCGGCGTTGGCACACTAGGCTTGCTTCTTTACGTTCGCCTCCAAGCTGCTGTCGTCACCTCAGAACAGCCCGCTCCGCATCACAACCTTGCAGGAGGTGAGCGTCATAACTGTGATGCCGTGCTTCGACAAGAAGCTAGAAGCATCGCGTGATGACTTCTTCAATGCACAGGTGCGCCACATGCATGGGCTCCCGGGGCAATGATGAGACGGCCACCCCATAGATTCTGGTTGCGGGTGTGTGGACAGATGCACGATGCCTCGCGCGCATCCATTCCCATTGGTGCCGGTAGTCGTGGGCAGTCGGCTTACACAAGCGAAGCCATGGACGAAGTTGCCCTCAACTTGTCGGCTTACCCTCGAGTGCCACTCCCCTCGACATCATACACAGGCGGGAGCGGAGGGCTCCAGGGACGTGGACATGGTGCTTTCGTCCGCGGAGCTTCTCAGCGTGATCGAGGAGCGGGCAGCAGCAAATGCCACGGGGCCGTTAGTCAACTGCCCCGATGGTAATGATGTTGATCGCGTTCGGATGCCCACGAGACACAGTGAAAGCAGAGGGGATGCGGCGGCGCCGTCTGGCCCCACAAATGATGCAGCCACATCGCCAAGTTTTGATGCCTCCTCATCCAAGCATCATCCCTTGGCTGCATTGCCGTGCGCCAACATCACCGACGATGCCCATGCGTCACTAGTTGAGTTCTCCTCTCTTCTTTACCCGAGCCACCACAACAATGGGCTTAGGCTTGGGAGCAATTGTGCGGCTGAGCGTTTGCGGGTTAACGATGACGCGGGTCGGGTAGATGGCAGCAACAACGTTCGATCAGACATCGACGAACTTGACCATCGCTTCAGTTACGCTTCTCCGGGTGCCTCGGGTGGCGCTGCTGACTTCGTGTTTCGTGTTGCGGCGGCTGAATTGTTCGGTGTTTGCATACCGCAAGACGAGCCTTTGAATTGGGTCGCGGGGCGAAACTCGGATATGTCTGAGCTCACACTCAAGATTGAGGGCGAAGTCAAGTTGCGGTAAGTCTAGGGGGCAACTCGTCCATCGCCAACATCCGGATCGCTCCCGCTGCCTTGACGGATGCGAGTCTGTGTTGGCCCATGTCTGATTTGCCCTGCTCACACGTCGGACGTGGCTCTCTTATGTTGAACCCCCCCCCCCCCCCCTCCTCCGCCTCATATACTCATGTCCATCTGTAGTTTCGTGCGCGCATATGGCTTCCGCAACATTCAAAATGTCGTCCGTCGAGTCAAAACAGGCCAATGCTCCTATTCTTTCGTCGAGATGATGGCTTGTCCTTCGGGCTGCGCAAATGGAGGCGGTCAGCCGAGACCCCCGCCGAAGGAGGCGATGCAGCGAGCAACGGCAGTGGAAGCAGCATCGGTGTCATCGGCCGATGCTGCACTCCGAAGACCGCATGAGAACCCCAACGTCCAGTTGATGTACTCGGAGGAGGGATACCTCGCGGGGGGGGCGTTCGGGGCGCGCACTCGTGAGCTCCTTCACACTAGCTACCGGGCGGTGGCTGATGAGCCACAAGACGCCTCCCATTCACTGGCCATCCAGTGGTGAGTGTTGGTGAGAGCGCGCAGATGCGTACACATGCCACACGAAACACAAATGCGCACACTCGCGACGGCAGACCAACGCAGACACGCATACTCGCGACGGCAGTCCAACGCGACGGTGTGCCACCTCGTCCTGACTTGGTGATTGCCGCCTTGCTCCTTCTGTCTGCCCGTGCTTGGGCACGCACACGGTGATGGCACGACGATGCGGTCAAGCTCGCCTCAATGGCACTTGACGACTTGGTGAGAGCTTACCTACCGCCCTACTACTGCTCGTGCGCTGTGCTCGTGAACGCACGGCGGTGCCACTGCCACGAGCAAGCGAATCAGTTGCAACTTGCGCTCCACGCGCCCTCGCTCCACCTCCCGTTTGTTTGCTGTCGTGCCATGTGGCCGTTGTGTATCAACTTTGGGGGGTATCAATACCTCTGGCGACGGCCGTAGGTTGCATATGGTGTGCGCGCGGTATCCCTTTTGAGAGCGAGACCCGAACACTTGTCCCGCCAATCGGCGCCGGCTCATACCCAAAGTGTGGTCAATTTGGAGGCCCCCAAATTAAAAGCTAACCACGAAAGCTTTTGGCCGGAGCCAATAACGCCCTAACGTCCTTCCTCTTCCCATCGCCCCGCGCCTCCCTTCCCGCTAACCCCCCCCCTCCTCCCGCCCCCCGTGTCGTTGTGTCGTTGTAGCTGCTTCACTTCTTAAAAGAACGTGCCTCGGACGCTTCTTTCGTCTAGCTCTAGCTTATTCATCCAACGTACTCTCCACACCCCCCGCCTCAACTAGCCATCACCGTGCACCATGCTCTTAACGCCGTGCCCTCTATCCAGGACTTGTAGCTTGTAGTGAGTGACTGAGTGACCGGGCTATCGGACTTATGATCGACGATCTGATGAGCATCGACGCGTAGACCTGTAGTACCCCAGACTCCCAACGGCGCGGGCATACCTCCAATTTGAATTTTGCATGGAAGATTATGAAGAGGGTAAACTTGTAAGCTTGTATGTAGAGAAGGAGGAAGGAGGTCAGAAAGAGGATAGAGAGAGGCTGTTTGCGGATGGGAGGGTGAGCGGTGAGCTCGCATCGTCTCGCGCACTTGGTGGTGAGTGAGGAGAGAGAGAGATTGTACTTACTATCCACAAAGAACGAGGGGCGAGGGCGATGGGAGCGCTCTCGATGCGATCTACGAGTAAAGTAGCCCCGGTGTGATGGATGGGGAGCTGTGAGGGAGAGAGAGGGACGGAGGAGGAGGATGTGAAGAGAGAAGTCGAGTACAAGTAGGTGGTACAAAAAATAGTCGAACGCGAACGCAACTCAAACTTTTTGACCGTTTGAACATAGTCAACTACCTACTACTCCCTTGACCCCAAAAGTGAACACTGTCAAAAACACTAACAATTTTTTCCTCGCGCCGCGTACACGCGGCGCTCAACACCCCGCGGCTGTGCCGCGAACACACTCAACTCACGGCGCGCGACAATGAACACCCGTCAACTACATACTCACCCCCCCTAAAAAAGGGAACGCGCGTATTAATTTTACCACCTACTTGTACAAGAGTAGAAGGAGGACGAGGGGGAGCGGAGAGAGGGTCTTTCCTCTGTTTACGGAGAGAGAGAAGGGAGAGAGAGGGAGGACGAGGAGGGGGGGGGGGGGGGGGGTTCGTCAGGTTGGGGGGGGGGGGGGGGGGGAAGAGAGGTGAGAGGGGAGTACTCTGGCAGAAGAGTAGACGAGAGAGAGAGAGAGAGAGAGAGAGAGAGAGAGGGAGAGGAGAGAGAGAGGGCGGAGAATGGAGGAGAGAGCGGGAGAGGAGAGAGAGAGAGAGAGAGAGAGAGAGAGAGAGGAGAGAGAGAGGGCGGAGAATGGAGGAGAGAGCGGGAGAGGAGAGAGAGAGAGAAAGAGAGAGAGAGAGAGAGAGGAGAGAGAGAGGGCGGAGAATAGAGGAGAGAGCGGGAGGGGAGAGAGAAGAGAACAGAGAGACGAGAGGAGGAGGAGAATGGAAGAGCGCCAGAGCCGAGAGAGTGTGGACGGTCATCAGGCCGCCGTCCCCGCCCGACTGCGTGGAGAGATGCTCCTCGGCCTCGTCTCGCTCGCGTTTGTCCGACTGCCGCTCCACCCGCTCGCGCCGCGCCTCGCGCTCTGCTCCCACGCGCGCTCGGCCACGCCCACGCTCGGGAAGGAGCCTCTGGCCGCAGAGGAGGAGGAGGAGGGGCCTGTGCTCCACGCAGTCGGCTCGGTCTGTGAGTTTGATGCAGGTCAAGCAAAGGGCCGTGTGAGGGGAGGGAGGGCGGGGAGGGAGGGAAGGTGGAGGCGCGGGGGGGGGGGGGGGGGCGGGGGGGGGGGCAGGATGGGAGAGGAGGGAGCTGATGAGACGTGGGCGTCGGC
>JADDIW010000061.1:2500-25221 GCA_018136815.1 Isochrysis galbana
GGCCCCCATGAGGGGACTACGCTACACAGCATGGCCAAGGCCACAAAACAGACTAGGGCCCCTGAACAAGGGGGCAGCAGTGCCAAGGGGGACAGCATGGGGAGACCCCTCTCCACACACGCTGAGAAACGAGACGACAAGCACGCCGTGAGTGTGCGCGAGACGAACCAAGAACCGGCCCAATGGGCCTGTGGCTCGAGGAGTGGAGTGGCTGTGGCTGTGTGTGTGGAGTGAGACTCAAAGGAATGTTGTGACCAAGAATGGGTCACACCAGGGACACTCAGGCTCACAAAGGGGCCGACGTTCGGTCGTCCGTCCAAGTGTGGTTAGTTTCCGCCCCGTTTGGTTTAGTCTGTGTGTCTCTGTTGATCAGCAACTTTTTGAGTCCCCGCGTTGTAGCCCCTCGTGTCTGCCTTGGACCTAAGAAGCTCTCATTCTCATTCGCTCTCTCTCTTCCACTAGCTCGCTAGCTAGCCTCGCCTCTACTCTCCGACGCCGCGCGTCGCAATCCTCAGAACCTCCGTCTACCTCTTCGCTCGAAGCGCTCGATGGCGGACAATGACAACTACTCCTACCATGACCTCTCTGACATTTTCCCGCCCGCAACCAACAACGACTCTTTTACGGCCGCGTCAGCTGCCGGCTCGATCGAACGGCCCTCAGCCTACGAGCCTGTAGTCATCGCATGTTCGACACCCGCCCCCTCCCCGACCCGCCAGTGCCCCGTTCCCTTCGTCCATATCTTCTATCCTTTCCTTTGTTCCCATAGTTGTTCGCCTCCCCCCCCGTCTCTCCGTGTGTTTATCTTCCGTCTTGGTTCTCTCAGCGCCAGCGCTCCGAAGCACCCCCTGTCTCCCTGTTCCTCCGTCTTCCCTGTGCGTCCCCGTCCGTCGTGTGTCACTATGCAGACTGGTAACTGGTACTCTTCATGTCACGCCGAGCCCCCAACCACTCTCACTCCTCACTCACAGTCCCCACACTCCCACACACACAATCTCACATCAGACTCAACACCACCTCCCAATCCACAGCCAGTCCCAGCCACTGACTCCCCAGTCGGTGTCCTCGAACAACAAGGCCTCCCCCCCTCGCGGGCCCCCGGATCCCAGCATAACTCCCCTCAAGTTAAATGGGGGGAAAACCCAGTGAAGTTATTACAACGCACCAGGGAAAAGCACCGGGGGGTTGTTGGTGATCTTCTCTTAGGCATTGGAGACGACCCTTAACAACTCACGCCGCAAGCGCTCCTCAAAGAATAAATGATTGCGACTCGAGATACTTGCGTTCGCGAGGTACCCTCGTCGGACTTGAGCCACTCCTCTGATTTGCCCTTCCGATACAAAGACGCCCCCCCCCCCCCCCCCCCCCCGCAGAGAGTTTGTTCAACAATCAGAGGATGGCCTGTGCCTTGTCGTGCTCCGCCCATCGATCTGAGCGACACAAATCAGCTGCACGATCTTACCTCACAGTCTCATTCACCTCAGACGTCAATTTTCGGTTCGGTGCACGCCAAGTTCTAAATGGCATTGAAACTTGGGACGCGTTGTACGCAAACAATGTTAGCGGCACACCGCTCCTGGCAGCGGCATCTTGAACATCGACGGCGAGTCGCCAAGTAAGATCATGTGCATTGACATCGAGCGCGAGCGCGAGAACATACCTTCTGAGAGCATGGCCGTGACCCCACCCGCCGTTCCTATAAGTGTCCAACACTATTTCGTTGTAAAGCCTTGTGTGGCGCATGCACCTAGCGAGGTCGGTATCCGTGTTACCACCGCAGCCTGTCCTGCAGCTTGCATCAACACCAAGAGAATGATTGCAACGTAGTCTCGGGTGAATAGTATAGAAGTCCCTTCTGTGGCAGCAGTTGACTCGTTCCGCGATTGCACTAGAATTCAAGATGAGCATTGGCATGTGCCGATAGGGCTTCAATAAGCTTCCAATGTAGGGATTCGGGCTGAACTTCCCGGGTTCGAAGACTACTGGGTGTTTCGCATTGATGGCTGTTGCACTCATGATATCTCGTGGCACAGCCACAGTAAATGACGGGCGAAGAGGCTTCCCCACCATATCCCACATCCTTCGCCCATCGTTCTCTTCCACCCATTGCTCAAAGTCTGGTAGATTGAGGGGTTCACTTTCGTGCTCCATGACATGGATCACAACAAAAGCCCGTCGCCAATCGTCGTTTAGACGGCGCTCGAGGCCCGCATCGCAGAGAGGGAATTGTGAGAGTGACAGAGGAGATAAGGACGGGTGTGCTGAAGATGCTGGAATAGGCGTCATCGTGTGACCATCACACAAGTCTGCCGGCGGGCGAGCCAGATGCGTGGAAGGAGTGAAGGTTTGTGACCACATCTCCCTAGCAACGAAGCCGCAGTCCACAGCCTCTCGCCATTGGCCTCGCCCGGGGACGCGAAGGCTCTCCTTGCACCCTGGTGGTAGGGGATAGCCAAAGCAGATGAAATCCGGCAGCAAGATCCAACACAGTACCACGTTGTTGGCGGGGACCTTGCGAATGGGGGGATCACACGACGGGTTAGCCACTTTCGTTGAGTCCAATCGAGGCTATGGACGTGACTAATCTGGCAACCCACCTCCGGTCGCAGCTGTGTGATGGGGAGCCCACACGCTCTGAGCACGTACCTTCAGCATCTCCTCCATTGCCTTTCTTGCCAATGATCCGGACTAGAGGTCAGATTCCGGGTGTACGCGCCCGCCTTCGATCCTTTGCCATGACTTGATGCTCTTCGGCTTGAGCTGCAGATGAATCTGCTCGTCAAAAGCTGCGAAGCCGTCGATACGGGTACTGAGCTCGTTCCAGCCCTGGAGGAGTAGGAGTGTTGCGCACATGTGAGTCGCCCCGGTCTTCAGCGCCAAAACACACGGCCAATCGTCAAGCACGCGCACTTCGACCGCTTGTAGTCTGGTCTATACACAATGTGAACGAGGGCACTCGTCGGTGTCATACTTAAAGTCGCACCTCCTCAAAACTGTCCAGCCGCCCGATAAAGTCCATCTGCCTACTTCGGTACTCGGATGGCCGTCTGCTCATCCCCTGCCTCACAAACATAGTCTGTGGGAAAACATACAAGTCATTTTGAGCTCCCTCCAGCACGCAGCGATTCAGACGGCCAAAGATTGTGTCCTCGATGTAGGCCTCTGCCTGTGTCTCTACGGGCTCAGCCATGCTGAACGCACAGCAGGGAGGCTGGGCGGTTTTGCTCCTTCGCCGCATGACCGATGCTGTGACTGGATCTAATTTACAGCGCGCCACACGCTAAGAGAAGCCAGAAACATAGTGAGCAAGCGGCTCCCGCACAAATGTAAAAGTGAATGGTGCAAGGTCTGGTCGCGGCCTGGAGCCGTCGCTCATCCGGATAAGATTGCCGCAGATGCCTTGTGTGTTGCACTTCCAAACCTACTGTGCACAAAACGCAAATAGAGTTATGGGACGGCACTGGAGTCCAGAAGCTGTGCACCATGACTGTTGTGTCATCCACGTCAATGCGGCACTTGGAAGACAAAAGATATACGTTGGGCCGTGAGAGTCCCTTCTACCAAGCTTCAAAACCGCTCACAAGCGTTCGCCAGCTTCCATCAGCACGGCGTGAATCGACGGGCACCCTTCAAACCCACCCTGCACTTGCATACTCAAATTTTCCTGCCGATGGCATTCCTTTCCCCCTTGCTTGATTGGCGTCTCGTCGCCAATATTTGCTGTCCTGTCCGCAAATGCAGCTCGTTCTATCTCATCTCACCGACACCTGTCCAACAATCCAAAAATCCATAGCCTCCATTACCTGCTCCCAATCCATCACACACACAAATCCCACTGAGAGCAGATATCCACTGCCTCATAGCCGGCCTTCAGAGCACCATATGCGACCGAATTCACCCTTCACCCTTTCAGTGTATCATGCGCGCACCTGCACGTAGCGTATTCTCCTTCCTCTCACTACCGCCTCGCAGTCCAAAAAGGAGGCCGGGACCGTCACGCCGCCGCCACCCCACTGTGTCAGGTAGTGAGCGCTAGTACCAGAGGTGTTGAGGTGGAGCACGTGCGAGGACGACCACTCGGCCTGCGCAGCACGCATTACCGCGCCAAGCCTAGCCAACTCGGAAGCACCCAGCGCCAGGTCGCCCTTGGTCACACGCGAAGGGGGTGCCATCGCGCGAGCGACCGTGGAGAGGCGCGTGCACAGGCTGAAGCGAGGGAGAGGAGAGGGCAGAGAGTGTAAGAGTTTTCTTGTTGTCATGTTTTACTCCTAGTGCTGAGGGACCGTGCCTCATCGGCAACGGAACAACGGAGCCCCTCCTCCCCCGCGATGGGGGCGTGCGCGGTTGGTGGTGCATGGCTCGTCCGGTGTACTTTATGTGGCTAGGGATGCTAGCCAACAAGACCTCTTACAAGACTACAGTTTCTAACGCTAGCCAACAAGACCCTCTACAAGGCTAGCTACAATCTCTAATGGTAAGACATCACCACATGAAAAAAAAATCTTCTTCAAAATCCCCGCTACGCGTGCGGCTTGCGGCAGTGTGCTTATGTAACTCCCTACTACCCAACCTTAACCCCTAACAACCCCCTCCCCCTTCCCCAGTTCTCTCTTCAGCGGAGAAGCTGGTTCCAGGGAGGCCGCGCGCGCTGCTTCGGCCGGGAGTTGGAGAGAAGGGGGCGGGAGACTGTGGCTCGTCCCTTGATCTAACTTCGACTCGGGTTTCCCTCCTTTATATAACGTAGGATCTTTATTGATATCCGCTGTGGTTTCTATGTAGAGATTTAGCCACTATCACTCCACCGGCATGGTTCATGGAAGCGATCGACTCGGATGTTCAGACGATATTGTGGGACAGAAATCCCCGACTACAGGCGGACGAATTAGGCTCCACGCAAGGAGGTAGGAGGTGGATATCCTTTCCGACATACCCGAGAGTGGGGACAAGTGAGGACGGACCCCTTCTGGGGATCGGACTGCTCCCGATGGCCGAGCACACGCGAGCGCTTCAAGCGATTTGGATCATCCGTTACCTAAACCTGTCCACGGCGGACTGGAAGACGGTCCTAGATCAATGGTTCAGCCGCACCCCACTGGGGAGAGCCGCGGTCTTCTCGAAGGTCGACTCAAAAAGCCTCTCAGCCAGCATTTGCGGTAACAACACGCTCCCAGCCTTCTGGAAGCAAGCACTCGAAAATTTTAGACGGATTAGGCTACGCGTCAGGGGGACCACCCCCCCTATCGTAAGTTACATTTATACCGCACGTCGCGGAAGTATCCATACGACATGCCGCGTGACATACGGCGGGCCGGAGTGCGGGCCACCCTGCGTCGGCCCGGGCGCCGTGGGGTGCTGCGGCGCCGACGCACGACGGCGAGCGCGGCGTGCGCACTCAGGCGCGACGCAGGGCGGACACCGAGTCGGACGTCGCTCCGGGCGTCGCTCGCCGCCACGCTGCCCCGCCGTGCCCTCGGTCCCTCGCCCCCCGCGGCAGGTTCTTCCTCTCGGCGTGCCATCCGTCGCCTCCGGCCGTTATATTATTCCCCCCCCCCCCGCGCGAGGTTCTTCTCCTCCGCGCGCGGTTCGTTTCCTCCGGCCGTCGTTCGTTCCCCCCCCCCGCGCGCACTGTTCCCCCCCCTCGCTTCGATTCCTCTCACGATTCCTTCGATGATTGCCTCCATCTCGTCCGTTCTTCTTCGCCATTCTCGCGGAGGGGGCACCAACGTTTAACGTTAGTTTCGCCGCGTTTTCGGTGAAAGAAAGGAAGAACGAATGGCACGCGCCTCGCGTCTCGCGTCTTGTTTCGTCGCCCCTTGCTCGTCGCTTGTCTAGAAGGTCTCTCTGCACATCGCCTTCTTCCCCCCGCGCGAGTTTGGACCTCTCCTCGACCCTCCGCGTTGGCTTCAGCGGACGAGTTTCACTTTAACGATAGTTCGAACCCTTCGTTTGCGTAGTTTTGCGCTCTCTTTCCGTATTTCTTCGCGCATGACGAGCGATCGCGACCTCAGCCTTCGCCGCGCGGGGAGGGTTTGTTTATCGTATGATTCCGGATAGGGCCTGGTAA
Source organism: Isochrysis galbana (assembly GCA_018136815.1). Classification (NCBI taxonomy): domain Eukaryota; phylum Haptophyta; order Isochrysidales; family Isochrysidaceae; genus Isochrysis; species Isochrysis galbana. Next base: position 8,565 of record JADDIW010000061.1, read on the forward strand.
GAGTTTCGCGAAACTTTTTGCGAAATTTGGGGGACGTCTCAGCGCGAAGAAATTTCGAGAAATTTGGGGGAGGAAAACCGTGAAAAGAGTAACTTTCACAAAACTTGTGCGAAAATTCGCTAGTCGCTAGTATAAAAGCCGACCGAAAAGTAACTCTAACTTCTAATTCTAATTGCCACCTATCGGTGCCGTGCGGGCTCACGGCCTGGTGGCTCATGGCGCGTGGCGCGGCTAGGCACGCGCCCGCACGCCCCAAGAAAACAAGGCGAATCTCACGTGTTTTTGCTCCTTAATCAAATACATGCCACTTTTATGTCTTTCTCGATGCAAAGTGCAAAGTGAAAGTGCGTGAGAAGAAAGATCGAAGATCGTCTAGATCTAGCATAAATTTTGCATAAAGCATAAACGAGGGTGCGGCGACGGCGCGCGGCGCGGCCGGACGACACCCCGCCTTGCTCCTTGCAGCCGCGGACGCGTCATGGCGCGGAAGCGGAGGCGAGGTGAGGTGTGCGCGCGCGCACTGACGGCACACGTCTCGCACACACAAACTTGCAACAGCAAGAGCTGCCGCCAATCAATACATTTGGCAGCAGCAGCAGCGCAAGGTTTCAATGTCGACCGCGCGGACGGACGTCAAGGAGTTCAACAACCATGTGCTGAATTGGTGGGCCTGCAACCGCTCTAACTTAGATTCCCAATCGGGTAACGGCAGACGGCAGCTCGCATCATCACTTTTCTTTTGACACCTCCGGCTAGAGTCGGGAGATCGCCTAGCTTATAGATAGAGTCTAGACGCTTGAGGTTCTTGAGGGTGTACTTTAGCAAGCAAGATGCTCGCAACTTCCTTGGTCTTCATCGACACGTGCTTACTACTCCCTTGATCTCCATGCCTAGGTGATCAGTCCAGAGCTAGAGCATATTCATATTCCGAGTAGAAAGAAGCCTGTAGAAGTTGCTTGGCCACGTGGGTATAATGGTAATGGTAGACCAACATTGAATGAAGTGTAGTGATTGATAGAAGCGTGGAGCCGTCGTAGACGTAGAGATAGACATAAGAACGAAGATTGATGATTTACCATCGCGGTTATAACTTATAACGAATCGGGTCGAAAATGCGAAACACGATGTAGGTGGCGACCTCTTTGAGAGAGGACCTGATAGCGCTAGATTTGCGGGGAGCTGAGTCGGCTATCGTGCCATAGGTGACTCCAAACTCATGCGGGACTCCCGAGAGTACCGTTTGAAGTTTGTCGCCATAAGCGGCCTTGAATTGGTCGTGAGCATCGTCATCGACGTAGAAAATCCATGGGCCCTTTCGGCCCTTGTCCATCCCGTCTGGCGTGGCATCGAGGCCCTCTAGCCTAGAGAGAAGAAACTTCATGAACGTGGCTACATCCTCACTTTTAATGTCCTTTTTGTCTTCAGCTAGTTGCGCTAGCTGAATGAAAAAGGGTGTGTCTTCGGGTTCCTCTTCTTCATCCATTGGAGGGGGAGCGAGTTGGGTGGTGTTGGTGGGAGTCCCTTTGGGATCCGACTGTGGGTCGGCCCGCTTGCGCGACAGCTGTTGCGGTTGTTGTTGGGCTGGCTGCTTCAGAGCTTGTTGGGCTGGCTCCTTCAGTTTGCTCCCATGCGTGGCTTCAGCATACGACTTGGGCGCATGGGTTGTTGGTTGGTTGGTGGGAGCAAAGGCTCCAAGGATTGATTGTTGTGTCAAGTGCCCGCCCCCGAGGGGTGCACTGCTGGTAGGAGTTACCACCATGGGGGTGGCAACAATGCTGCCACCCACCATGGGGAGTCCTTGATTGGGTGGCGAGACGGTGGAGCTGGGCGGCTGAGCCAGTTGCTGGCTCTGTTGCTCTGCAGGGAGCAGGGCACGGCCTGTTCCCTGCTTCTGGGGCTGGTGAGGAGGCGAGGGTGGCGGAGCCATGTCGACGTCGGTATCCGGTGGGGCAGAGGCCTGCGAGCGCTTCGGCTCCGGCGGTTTGGGGCGGCCCCGTTGGGGCGTCGTGGCGGCGGGGGGCTGGGAGAGGGGAGCGGTCGGCGCGCGCTCCATCGCTAAAACTATAACAATAGTTTTGAGAATTTGAAATTTGAGATGCAGCGCATCTCAAAGATGGCTCGTGTCATATAAAGAACATTAACATTCGCAAATGGACTTTTCACATCCCGAGATGGACCCATCCTCTTAGATAGGGGTGTTGAGATGGACTTTCCCGTCCCCTTATAGGGGGGAGCAGGCGGGGGAGCAGAGGTAGGGGTATAGGCGGCGGCAGCGGGAACGCGGGGGAGTGTGCGTCATTAGTAGCGTAGCGGGCACCTTCAAGAATGTTTTTTTTTGGAGGGCGTTCGAGCGCTCCCCCTAACGCAACAGTGCACTTGGCCTGCACCCTCCCACACTCCCTCGCACCAGCACGCCGGCTACGCCTGGCACTTTTATCATACGACACATCTAACGGCAGGTGACCATTGGCTATATCACGCCGCGATGGCTGACGGTTCCCTCGCGTGGCGGTACCACCGCGATACACGGCCTGTGCCCCGTGTCGTCTGCGGAGCAGCATCAGCAAAGTCACCCGACCGCCAACCGTCACAGAGGTAATAGCTACAGCAGCTCGTCCTGTGGGCCCAACAACACCTTTCCGTCCTGCATGCCCTCCAAGAGTGCCGGGAAACCGACTGCACTTGGCTGCAGCATTTGATGTACTGGGCTGCACAAGAACACATCCCCGGTCCGAACGTGCAACATCTACGACACCTCCTACAACTTGCCGCCCATCGCCATGGTCGCAATCACAAACACTGTGGTCGCCACTGTGCACTTGGCCTGCACCCTCCCACACTCCCTCGCACCAGCACGCCGGCTACGCCTGGCACTCACTTGGTGCGGCTGCCCCACTGCTCACTGGCGTCGCGCTCACACCGACGCACGCGTCGCTGCCGCCGCCGCCCAGCTCTCGGCCACTGACAACCCGGCCGCCACTGTCCATGCCGCAACTGCCCGCGCCCGCGCCATGGTCGCCGCCGATCGAACCGCAGTGCCCCGAGCTGCTGCCGCAAGCGCCATGGTCGGCGATGAAGGAGCTACGGCCGCTCGAGCCATTGCCGCCGCTGCTTAAGCCGCCGCCGTCCGAGCCGCCACCGTCCAAGCTGCCGCTGCTTCTTACGGGCCACCGCCATCCGGACAACCGTCGCTTGAGCCACCTTCGTCGTCGTCCAAGCCGCCACCGCCGCTGCCCGGACCGCCCGAGCCGTGGTCGACACCGACACCGTCCGCGGCGCTGCCGCGGCTGCACGAGCTGCCGCCATCTGAGTCGCTGCCGTCCACGCCGCCGCTGCCGCCGCCCGGGCCACCATCCGGGCCACCGCCGTTTGAGTCATTGTCCCTGCTTTCCAAGAGGGTCGCCGCCGATGGCACCGCCAGCATCTGGGCTGCCGCCGCCGCTGTCCGACCCGCTACCGCTGCGGTCCATGCCACATTCGCTCAAGCCACAGTCGACACCTGGGCCTCCACCGCCGCTCCCCGTGATGCTGCCGCCACCACTGGAGCCGCCGCCGTCGCTGCTAGCCAAGCTATTGTCGCCGCTGTGTCAGCCGCCGTCGCCACCACCCGGGTCGCTACCGCTACTGCTCGGCCCGCCCGAGCCGCAGTCGCAGCCGCCGCCTCTTGCCTTCCACACGCCTCCGCCACCCTCCGAGGATCCGCTGCGGCCGTCGCCAGCGGCCATCGCGCTGGCGCCGTTGCCGTCGTCCGGGTCTCCGACCCCCTGCCGTGGCCACCCGAGCCGCTGCCGTCGCCGCACGGACCGTCCAGTCGAAACCGCCAGCGCTCAATGCGCCGCCACCGCCCCGCGTGATGCCACCGCAGCCGCTCGAGCCACCTCAATCCAAACCGCCGCCATTACTGTCGGTCCTAGACCCCCCCTCTCCACCCTCTCTGCCGTCGCAAGCTGCGCTGCTGCCCCGACCACCTTGACATACAGCCAGAGCCTCGCCGCCATCGCCGCCCTTCGGCGCCGCCGCCGCCGCTGTTGGCACCGTCGTCGCCGGAGCCAGGACTGCCGCTATCAATGTAGTCCGCGTAGACGGTGTGGTGGCTCAAACGGTCGCGGTCCAAGCGGCGGAGCCAGCAGCACTCCGAGCGGCGGCCCGAGGACGAGCGAGAGACGCGCCTGCGGCGACGGTAGTGATGGCGTTTTGAGTAGTGGCTCCACCGCGAGTGGCGGCCCTGGCGGCGAACGCGGAGAAATCGCGAGCGGCGAGCCCGACGACAGCGGCGAAGGAAGCAGCTGCGCTAGCTGTTCGGACGGCGACTGCAACGGCGTCTCCGGCGGCGCGCAGCGGAACTGACTCAGGCGACAGCGGCTCCAACGGTGGCGACAGTTGTGCAGACGGCAAAGGCAGTGGCGGCGGCGGCGGCTTGGAGAGCCGCCGCACACGTGGCAGGCTGAGACGGCACGGATTCGGACGTGGAGTGGCTGGGCGGTGGCGGTAGCGACGCGGGCGGTGACGGCGACGGCTGGGACGGTGGAAGCGGCGGGCTAACTGGCGGTAGGGCGGTGGCGCAGCGGGCTGCTGGGTCAGCCACGGGGAGAGTGGAGGCCGGACGACGGTGCCTGCGGTGGCCGAAAAGGCGGCGGGGCGCGCGCTGGAAGCGATTCGGGAGGCGGCCGCAGCAGTGGCGGCGCCACTACCGCCGACCAGGCCGCTGTCGGCTGAGCCACCGCCCCCGAGCCATCCCGCTTTCTGGGCCGCCGCCGCGCTCGCCGCCGCCGTGCCCGCGGCTGCCTGCGTCCGGGGCGCCGCTGCCTGCGCCGCCCGCACCGTCCAAGCCGCCCGAACCACTCCCGCCGCCCGAGCTACCACTACACTCGCCATTCTCACCCCTCCCTCTCCTTTTTGGCCCATCGTCGAGGGCGTCCGAGCCGCTGCTGCCCGCGCCGACGCTGTGCTCTCTCTCTCTCTCTTCTCCCTCTTCTCTTCTTCCCTCTCCTCCATCTTTCTCCTTCTTCTTTCTCCCCCCCGGCGCGCTCCCCCTCTCGTCTTCTCTCTCTCTCTCTCTCCTCCCCCCCACACACCCCTTTTTTCCTCTCTCCCTATCTCTCCCCCTCTGTTTTGGGCTCAGTGATAGTCAGCAACATTGTGAAGATCAGAGGCATGAACATGATACCGCTAGTAGCGCAACGCGGCGAGAACCCGTGCCCCGACAACACCCCACGCCTAGGAGTTGCAGAAAATTTACAAAGAGATAGGGATCTCTCCCTCTCTCTCTCTCCCTCTCTCTCCCTCTCTCTCTCTCTCTCTCTCTCTCTCCCCCCCCCCCCCCCCTCCCTCCCTCCTTTCTCTCTTCTCTCTCTTCTTTCTGTCTCTCTCTTGTCCTCTTGCGTTCTCGTTAGAACTTATAGCGTCGTAGGACATCTTGTTGTCTAGCATTGCTAGCCACTGTTAGAGTTTTTCTTGTTGTGCGAACATAACCTTAGTGCTGCGGGACCGTAGCCCTTCAACGGCAACGGAGCCCCTACCCCGCGATGGGGGTGTGCGCGGTTGGCGCATGGCTCGTCCGGTGTATGTGGCTAGGGATGCTAGCCAACAAGATGCTCTATAAGACTACAATTACTAACGTGGTACCCCCGCCGAGAGACCACTTCAATCTCTACATCACTAGCGCGTACGACGACGCTCAAGGGTGCAACATCACAACGAATGAACTCGACAAATTCGTTGAAAATCTTTTCTTCGACCCATCGGCTGTCGAGCTTGCCACGCGCTCTCGCAAACGGTGCAATCTGGATCGCACAGCAAAACCACCCAACACCTCCAATCATGGCCCCGTCCAGATCCGCGATGACTGGACAGTTCAAGGGTGGCAAAGCAAGAAATCCACATCGAATGCCTCCAAGCTCCAAGCCTGTGCTATTCTTGGAACCGTCGACGCCGTGAGTCGGCTGGGATCGTCACTCGCACTGAGACGTTGTGTCGAGCACAACAGAACGCATCAAATCTCCCCGGGCGCCACTGCGATACGAGATCGCTGCATGACGCAGGCACGCTCGTCGCTCTCCTGTCGGCTTTCTCTTCCTTGTTTCCTTCCTTCTGTGTCTTCCTCGCCCAAGTGGGGAAAGATACGTGAGTGTGGGGGGATAATGGGTGAAAGTCGAGTGTGCGTGTCTCGGATTGTTGTCGGACTAGTCGGATTGGTATCCTGTCGGCCTCTGTCGCCCTCGTTCGTCGCCCTAGTCGCTCCTCGCTCCCTCGTTCTCGCTCTCGCTCTCGCTCCGTCGTAACAAGCTGTGGTGGGCTGAGTGATGCTGTGGCTGTGGAGTGGTCTGGTGTGAGAGAGAGTTGAGACATTACATGAGGATTCTGACCCACGTGGGGCATGGAGGGTGGGCGAGAGGCGAGAGGGGACTGAGGGAGCACGCGGGGACAGGTCGGACGGCGCGGGCGCGTTCTCAGCCATCACGAGGCACCGTAGCACAAGGGCGAGGGCAGGAGCAGACGGGAGGAGCACGAGGGGCGATCGGGCGATAGCGCAGAGGGTTCGGAAGACACCAGAGGAAAACGTCACGGGGGGGGGGGGGGGACGCGCGGGAAATAATAGACGGAAAGGGGGCGGAAACTCAAGGGAGCACTCGGGGAAACGGCGGGAGAGGGGAGAAGGGAAGGGAGTCGGGGCGCGACGGACGGGGGAAGTCGCGCGGGGAACCTAGTCGGGGCGTGCAGGAAGAGGCAAGTGTACAAGGCCCCTTCCTTACCCGCAACACCCCCCCCGATGCGAGAGCCTGTGTCCGGGCGGCGAGAGCATCGCAAGAGGCGGGGAAGGGGAAGGGTGGGGGCGAGCGGGCTCAGGCGGATGCGCATGGTGTGAAGGCGCGCCGCTTGCCATTCGCCGCTGCTCTGTGTTCGTCCGTCGATCGTGCGACGTGCAACGTCGATTTACGAGTTACGAGTAGATACATTTTAACATTTTTGTCATGGGGCGCCATGCGTAGGGGTAGGCCAAAATATCCGGTAAAATCTACCCAAATATCCATTTGGGATATCCAGTTTATATCCGGGCTACTCGCCCAAATATCCAGCAAAATATCCAATGGATATCGATTGGATATTCGCCGATCGCCGAGACCCACAAGCAAGCTCGGCGGCGTGATGGGAAGGGGGTATGGATGGGGTATGGGGGGTATATACTTTGTGGCCCCACACATCGCTCTATCTATGAATGATGTGTGTCGTATGTCACATGCATTCAGTTAGTATAGTGCGTGGCGGGCTCACAATCACCACACGACATACGACATACATACTTCCTACGCACACGCGCCCTTGCGCTTATTGCGATTGTATCGCAACATCACCGGCGCCTCCACCTGATCAGCCAACGAATTAGCACGATCTGCACCAAACATGCATTGCAGCAAACTGAACACACGCTCAGACGCGGCGACGCGGCAGAGTTGGGGCTGAGACAAAGGACAAAGGGCAATCCGTGCAGCAATCGCCCAAGTTGGAAACTTGGTATGGTGCGATGCCCACCATTAGCCCGGTCACTCACTCATTTTAACCACTATTTTCCACCTCCCCTGGGTGTCCAAGGATTCCTTAGGGTCCCCCCCTACCTGCCCCGGCAACTCCCTCCCCCTCCGAACGACCCCCTCCCGCCCCACGAAGGGCAATGGCGTCGGTGAGTGACCCCCCTCCCTTCCCCCGCGCGTGGCGGTCTATTTTGGGAGATTGAGGGGGGCGCTCACGGGAGGGAATCGGAGTGGTGAATGTGGGGCGCATCACTATTAGAAACGCGGAGCTTCCGCGACGTCCGATCGCGCGCGATCGGCCGAAGAATGGCCTGGAGGTGGTGGCCATGCAGAGCCTAGACGGCTAAAAAGTTCCGTCCTACATTATAGGACCGCGTCCTACGATTTCGTTATATTTGTAGGACCCTGAGCTTGAAAGCCACACAACTTTCGAGAGTGAAGGATTGGGACTTCCCACCAACTGAAGGATAGTCCCAACTCAGTCTTGACATCCTTAGCTCCCACTATAGCCAAGGCTGTAGACTTCGTCTTGACCGAGCTTTCGGCTCCAGAGTGAACTGAGTACTTCGGCCATCGGAGGCCACCGGGAGCGTCGAGAGTTTTGTTTTTGCCCCGCAAGAGGCAAAAGCAGCCAAAACTCTCATTGGGCTTCAAAATCAAGCTTGGTCTCCACTGAAGGTCGAAAAGAACCCATGCCAAAGAGCATTTCATCTCGTGGGAGCAAGTTCTAGGGAGCTCATCATGAGCCTCAAATCGTGTCCTCAGGTGTTTGCGGCAATTCGTAGGACAACGCCGTTTTTTGCCGGGAAGGCCTTTGCAAGTGGCAAATAACTCATTATGCTTTGAGAATGGTGTCTTGAGCCTCTAGGAGGACTCAATGAGGGCAATGAGATGAACACAGAAACCAAATCCTAGCTCCCCATTCCTAGATTGAACCGTGTCTTCATAGTTCACAACGTCGTCCTACATTGTAGGACTCGTCCTATAAAGCTGGGTACCTTTATCCGTAGAGCTCTCGCGAGCAGGATGGGGGGTCAAAGGTAGGTCGCACGCTGGTGCTCAAGGGTCGCACACACTCGTATTGACCCATCCTGGCCCCTCGCACCGCAGGAATGCCTCGATTCGATCCGGCCCGACGCCCAGGGCCACCATGATAGCACGTCTTTGGTGAAAGACTGCACATCGGCGACGCCGGCGCAACGAAGAGCGTCGTGCAGCGTCGCGCATTGCCGTTCCCACTCAGAGGGTGCAACCTCAGGTTTGGTTGTTTTTTCCGCAAGTGCCCCCCATGTGGACGGTATAAGTTCTACTTAGAGGACCCCCTTTTTTACAGTACAAGCGTGCAGCGGCGCGCACGCAGCTTCTCGCGCGCGTCACCTTCGTCAAGCAGTTCCCCTACGAGCCGGGGCTGGAGGCCCGCTTTGCGTGCTTGCGCGCGCGGGTCCAAATGCGCCCGGTGCGACACGCGAGCCCAGATCCATCGAAACGTCGCGCAGCGCGCCGCACCCACTGAAGGCGAGTAGTGCAATGTCGACAAGGGGAGCCCACATGATGCGAAGGGCCACGCAGAACAAGGGAAAGGCGGGCGCGGCGGCTGAGAAGAAGGGGGCGTGCGCGCAGGCAAGAGCAGGGCCTGGGCGCTCCTCATCCGGCTCACCTTGCATGACTCGCGCCTCGCGCCTCGTGCGTGCTTTCCAATCCTCAGCTCTGCAGCAAATACTATAGTAACACGTTGTTACTGTATATGTTGGGTGCCCTCCCCCCCTCCCCCCACCGTTGCCCGCTCATGGCTCATGGGGCACGCGCCTCTCCCGCTTGAGCCACCCAAATATCTAGCAGATATCCAAAAATATCCAAAAATATCCAGTTGGGCAAAAACCCACCCAAATATCCAATTCACATATCCGGATATTTTGGCCTACCCCTAGCCATGCGGCGTCATGCGGCGTCACGTATAGTTTGCTAGTTTGTAGTTTGTAGTTTGTACCTATAGTATTTGAATACTACTGTGTATTGTTGAGTACTGCCGACAATGGAGTATTCGTACTGTGAGTACTCCCACAGTGAGGGTACTGTACTCTTGAGTACAGTCCAACCATATGGATTGTATTGTACTCGAAGTATTCTAGTGATGCCCTGCATGGTCTCGAGATGGACCCGGGGACCAGGGGGGAGCGGTCGGTGCGCGCTCCATCTCCATCGCTGAAACTATAACAATAGTTTTTTCCTGGCAGGACCAACATACCCTCTCCTGCGGCCGCATGGCACGCGCCACGACCTGCTCTCAGGGGTCCTGAGGGGACTCCCAGAAGCCAGAAGGCCAGCCAGGCAGCTCAGGAGGCAGTTCTCCTGCCTCTCCTTCGCGTGTCTTGCCGGTCTTGAGTGCTGGCCCAAGTGGGCCTGGGAGTGCGAGTCCAGACCCACGCACCCGCGCCCACAGCTGGGTATGGGCTCAGGTGTTGAGTGCTTAGCTCATGCCAGGAGGCAGGGCATGAGAGTGACCGACGGGCCCCCATCGAGATAGTTTAGGATCCATTTCGGCTGTAGGGCCAACACCTGAGCTATCACCGTTGCCAGCGCCCGCGACAGCACCTCCGGTCACGCCACTACCCTCAGTGCCACCTCACCTCCTCCCTCATCGCCGCAGCCTTCACCGCCGCGGCCCTCATCGCCACCGCGATTGTCCCCGCCTCCATCGCCGCCCCCACCCGCAGCTCCACCCTCGCCTCCGCCGCTCTCACCTCCGCCTCCTCGTTGTCGACCGCCCTAACCACCGCTTCCCCTGCATCGCCCTCATCGCCGCCATTCACACAGCCGTCACCGACGCCACCTTCCCTATTGCCGCGGGCACTGACGCCACCTTGGCCACCTCCGCCTCGCTGCCCTCGTTCTAAATGTCAACGCACTCGACGCCAGCGCCATCGATTCAATCGTCGCCACTATCGCCTTCGCCACCGATTCTGTCACCACCTTTGCCCCCGCCGCTCTCACCGCCATCCGCACTGCCGCCACTGCCCCTACCCGCACTGCCGCCACTGGAGGTCACTGTCGCCCGCCGCTGCCGCAATGACCGCCGCCATCACCTCCGCCTCTCTCGTCTCCCCCGCCCTCGCTGCCATCGCTCGTCAACGTCACCGTCGACGACGCCGTCCTCACCACCAACGCCCTCACCGCCGCCTCCCTCACCGTCGCCGCACTCGCCCTCACCTCCACGCCCCTCATCTCGAACCCCCTCACTGCCACTGCCCACACTATCACTGTCGTTGGCGCCACCCCCGCCGATGCCGCCATCGCAGCCACCATCTCCGCCGCCGCCTCTGCCGCCTTCGCCTACACCACCGCCATCATTGCCGCTCTCATCGCCGCACCCATGTCGGTACCTCCACGCTGGCCACCGTACCCATCTCCGCTCCCAGCCTTGTCGCTGGCCTCTGCCTTCACTTCCGCCATCCTGAGCTGCGCCGCCTCGTTGCAACTATCGTCCTCATCACCGCCTCTGCCGTCACCGCCATCACCATCCCTGCCACCGCCACCGACGCCGTCCTCGCCGCCAACACCCTAGCAGCTGCCGCCATCACAGCCGCCGCCATCACCGCAGCAACCGTCACCGCAACCCACGCCCTCAACTCCTCCCCCGCTGCCTGCGCCAGCCCTCACCTCCACCTCCCTCGTCTGCAGCGGCCTCGCCGTTGGCCCCTCCACCTCCACCGCCCTAATCGCCGCCGTCCGCACCGACACCGATGCCATCGCCAGCGACGACGCCGTCACTGTTGCCGACGCCGATATCGCCACTGCCGTCACCGCCGCTGCCATCACTGTCCATCACCCCCACAAGCTCCGTCGCCACAATCCAGCCGCCTCGGTCCTTGCCACTACGGGCCCCGTCGCCGCCTCCGTCGCCGATTGCGCTCTCGCCACCACTCTCGCCGCCCCATCCCCTGCCGCTCTTGCCGCTTCCGCCCGCGCCACAATCACTCTCACTGCTGCCGCCGTCAACTCGCCTCGCCGCCCCCTCCCTGACCACCATTGCCGTCTGCCGCCACCCCCCTTGCCTCTGCCGCCCTCGTGACCGCCTCCGTCACCTCTTCCGCCCTTGCCATCTCTGTAGGCCCTTCCGGCGCCCATGCCACCACCGCCCGAGCAACCGCCACCGCCACAGTCTCCGCAGCCGCCCTCATCCTCTCCGCCGCCCCTCCCCAAGCTTCCATCCCCCACCCCACCACCTCCCGAGCGTGCGGAGCCTGACCGCCGCTCGCCTGCCTACCAGAAGCTGCCGCTGTGCCTCTCTTCTTCTCCGGGCAACCTATCTTCTCGCCTCGTCCCACGTCACTGTCACGCCTGACCCGCCCCACGTCCCTGCCCAGACTCCCCATCGATGTCCATTCTGCAGTGCCCCATCCACTTCATCCCAGCCGCTACTGCTCACCTCGACCTTACCACGCTCGAATTCCTCCCCATATTCCTCTCCCCCTTCCATCCCCCCTCTTCGTGCGCCCCGCCCGTGCGCCGAACGCCGTCACCACCGCAGCCCCGCGCGCGCGTCACCACCGCAGCCCCGCGCGCGGCTCGCCATCCATCTCGGTCCCGCCGCCGGACGCGCCCCGCCCGCATGTTACGGCAGCCCGCCGCCCTCTCCTGTCCCCCCCCCGCGTCAGAGTTTTCTTGTTGTGGTAGTATAACCTTAGTGCCGAGTTTTCTTGTTGTTGCGACCGTGCCTCGTTGGCAACGGAGCGCCCCTACCCCTAGCTGGGAAACACGTGTTTACCGTGCTTCTACAAAAGCCAAACACAGCCGTGTTTTGCCGTGTTTCAAACCCCCTCCTGTTTGGCCACCGTGTTTATAGCAGCTACGCGCGCGCCCTGCGCGTGGCGCGCTGCCGTGCGCACCCAACGAGCACTTTTGCTATTAGACAAATAACTTACGCACGGTTTCCTCACTTGGACTAGCACCCTCGTCACCAATCCAATCATCTTCGTCGTCATCATCGTCGTCGCTATCGCACTTCGCAACATCAGGAGTCCATCCAGCACTTTGCACACGCATCTGCACGTCCATCGTCCATCGACCATCGACTCATCGACTCGTGGCAGTAGACAAGCTTATCTGCGACGTGATGGCTCATACTCGACCGAGCTTGCGAGTGAATCTGTCCATACACCGACCAATTTCGTTCCGCAGCAGACGCAGCCGCCGGTTGTGACAAAGCTTGCTGTGCCAAAGCCGCAAGCAAGGGGACATGCTGACATGCTTACCGTAGACAGGCGGCTTTCCTTCATCTGGTCTCCTTTCCCTCCGGTTTCTTCCCCTCCCGCGGGGAGTCTCACCCTACCATGAGCCCCCCCGCGAGCACCCCGAAGGAGAGGCCGAGCAGCAACACGTACGCGACGAGAACAGCGTCGCCTTGGCTCGGCATGAGGGCGCGTCCCGAGCGAGAGGGCCTGGTAGACGCCCACGCCGAGCACGGCGTAGCCTGCCCCCTTGTGCGCGACCCGCCACACGGCGCGGCGTGTGGTGCGGGCGCCGGGCCTGCCGCGCACGAGCGCGTTGAGCGGTTGCAGCAGAGCGAGGGCGAAGGCGACGATCCCGAGCGTGTGATGGGGGTGCGAGAAGTGGCCCTCCCATGCTAATTTCGCCGCTTGCGGGGCGTTTCTCCGGGTCACTTTAAGCGCGGCCTTGGTGACATCTGCGACTGTTATCGCGTCTAGTGCGATCTTTCCTATTCGTATGGCGTATTCATCCGCCAGAGGGTATTCCATGTACCTTGGACACACACACACACACACACACACACACACACACACACACACACACACACACACACACACACACACACACACACACACACACACACACACACACACACACACACACACACACACACACACACACACACACACACACACACACACACTGTCGAATCCAGAGTATCTCTATCTATACTCAAAGCGGATTCGATACTCGATAGTGCGAACGAATTTTGTGTCCAGGGCTTGTCTCGATGGTCCGCCGCTCGCTCGACATATTGAACACCGAGGCTTCACATCGCTCGTCAATTCATTTGTCTCCTCCTTTGTTTGTTTCGAGCGTTTATGTTTGTTTCTCAGTTCTATTGTTGATTGAGTGGTGTTAGTAGATTGAGTTTTGTGAGGTGGTCACGTGTGCCGTCGTCATGTAGCGCGTTTTCCCTCCCTCTTTCTCTCGCTCTCTCAAGATTTTGCCCCGAATGAGACTTGCCACGAACAAGCATCCGCTTGATTCGACACACACACACACGGTCCAACAGAACAGCCGCAGCCCTTAGCCCTTATCGCAGGCCAGGACCCCAGGCCGTCAACAGCCGCTCCCATCATGGCAGGGTGGGTGGCCGGGCGCAGCACCCTCACCCACAGTCGTACCCGCTCCTACAGGGGCAGCGCTACCTGTGGTGCTGGGACCCGCTCTCACCGCCGTCCTCGCCCTCGCTCAAGCCCGCCTGCCCGCCTTCCTCTGCTGACGGGCTTCAGCCCGTCAGCATCTCCGAAATCGTTCCCACCGCCGCGCCTACCGCCGGCTTCGCTCCCCTCTCATTGCCCACAGACCAAATGGGTGTTCCCAATTCGTCACCCTCCCGAATTTGAGCCGGTCTAGTGCCAGATGTTAGAATCCCCATTTCACTCTATCAAAAGCCTTCTCCCAGTCTAGTGCTAGGAGGAGTCCAGGCACCCCTGTCTCGTCTAGATATGCCTGTGTGAGTTGGAGCGGGTGGGTCGCCTCTCCAATCAGTCTTTTGTGGACAAAGCCCAACTGGTCTTTAGAGATTATGTTTCCGATCACTTCTTTGAGCCGATTTCTTAACATCTTGGCTGGTATCTTTGTTGTATTCAGGCCTTTTGGGCATGAATGTTTCAGCATGGGAATGGCCACGAGCCTTCTTCGTTATAATGATAAAACATCTGAGCGTTAGTACCGCTACTGCCACTAGTAGGGGCTCCGTTGCCGTCGATGGGCTAAGGTCCCTCAGCACTAAGGTCTAAGGTTATACTGACACAACAATAAAACTCTGACGGTGCCCCGGCCTTCATGCGCGCCTCTCGCAGCGAAACACGAAACCATGGGCATCGGCAGCTGACCCGGACCAAAGATCCTGGTTCTATACACACAGCAATATATTTTCACTATGTTTTTATGGACTTGAACGTGTACGTGCCTTTTCCCCGCGCGGGGGACGATCTGCGATTCCTGGAAATCGCCCGCGGCGTGGGACAGAGAAGCCAGACAGGCAGTTTTCTGCCACGATACAAGCGGGGAAGACGGGCAGTTATGCGAGGGGGAGATCGTATCTTGAACCGTCGAGATCATCTTCCCCATAGCAATGGCAGTCTTCCTGCTCGTGTTGAGCGAGTTGTGGAGACCATGCCGGCCCGGGATGACCTTTCCACGTGATGGCGTCCGGGGGGATTCGACGAGGATTGTCCTGCCCGGCGCCGTGGTACAGAGCGGACGGCCGTTGCCTTCGTCGCGCGACCCCCACAGCCGTAGAAGTAAGAGCTGAGGGGTGCTTGGAGTGATTCGATGTGGTAAAGTGTCCTTCTCACCCTTGAACTGGTGAATGCTTGCGGATCTGGCATCGGCCACCACTGAAGAATTTGTGTAGACTGACCATATTGTCCAGGTCCCACCAGTTGTGGGAACGTGTGGCCCGCTCGGCAGCCACAAATTCGAAGGAAAGATTTTCATCGAATTTGTCGAGTCCATTCGATGATGTGTTGCACCCTTGAGCGTCGACGCGCGCGCTGGTGTCATGGAGATTGCGGTGACCTCTCGGCGGGGGTACCACGTTAGAACTTACAGCGTCGTATGACATCTTGTTAGCTAGCACTCCAACTAAGTTTATACTTGGTTGCCCCATGGGGGGGCACGAGCCCCCCCCTCTCTCCACTCCTCCCCTGCCATGGGGGAGGAACCACCCATCCTCCTGGCACGCCTGATGGCTTGCCAGGAGGCCACTGCCCTACTGACCCACTCCCTTCCCCACAGGCTCGCCCCATTCGCCCATCCTGGCCCCTCGTGGCCAGCCCATTGCTCCAACCCCCCCTCCCCCCCTGGTCGACAGGCAGACAGGTGCAGATTGGGGGCCCCAGAGGCTCAGGAGCGCCAGCGAGGGAGAGGCAGGGGAGACCAGGGCCCAGTCCCAGCCTCCTCTGCCCCCAGAGCTGGCCTCCATGAGCCTCCAGGGGTCGCCAGCAGGCAGCTGGAGGCCTGCCGCAGGCGCGCCATCGCGCGTGCCGCAGGAGAGGGGAGAGAGAGCGCGGAGAAGGGGGTGGGCGGAGCGAGAGCTCCGCTCACCGAAAAATAGGTAAGTCCCGCACCTGTTTACAGGATAAGTCGGGGCTGAGACCGCCGCCCACTCGGAGACACAGGAGGAAGGGGGGGAATGATCACCGGGGGGGGGCGCGGGCCACCGGACCATATCTAAGCCCTTCACCCCATTCCCCCTAGTAGTGCACGGGGGGAGTCGCCTTATGGCGGGGGGAGAAGGGCCGGGGAAGTGGGGGTGTAGAAAGTTTCCTACGTGAGTAGAAAGTAGAGGGTCCACGGCCGCGTGTGCGGTGAGACTATTAAAAGGTTTTTGTTAGCTAGCACTCCTAGCCACATACACCGGACGAGCCATGCGCCAACCGCGCACACCCCCATCGCGGGGTAGGGGCTCCGTTGCCGTCGAAGGGCTACGGTCCCGCAGCACTAAGGTTATACTAACACAACAATATAACTCTGACGGTCAGCTAGCTGACTGCGCATGTCAAACCCCGATGGAGTATCTAAAACCCCCCGAGAGAGGGTGAGAGGGAGGGAGAGAGAGGAGGGGGGGGGAGAGAGAGAAAGGGGGAGAGAGAGAGGGTGAGAGGGAGGGAGAGAGAGGAGGGGGGGGAGAGAGAGAAAGGGGGAGAGAGAGAGGGTGAGAGGGAGGGAGAGAGAGGAGGGGGGGGGAGAGAGAGAAAGGGGGAGAGAGAGAGGGTGAGAGGGAGGGAGAGAGAGGAGGGGGGGGAGAGAGAGAAAGGGGGAGAGAGAGAGGGTGAGAGGGAGGGAGAGAGAGGAGGGGGGGGAGAGAGAGAAAGGGGGAGAGAGAGAGGGTGAGAGGGAGGGAGAGA
>JADDIW010000068.1:0-18000 GCA_018136815.1 Isochrysis galbana
CCCCGATCGGACTCTTATTTGGTGATGACTCATCACTGGAGGGTGCAGTTGGGGGAGGGCGTGCACTAACCTCATTGTTAGCAGGCGAGTAGAGTGCACCTGGGGGCAGAGTTGATTGGCTAGCAGCTTGAGCCTTGAGCTCAGCAATTTCTTCCTTCAATGGCTGTGTTGCCTGCTCCACTGCCTCACGCAGCTTCGAGGTGAACATCTCTTCAAAGGCCTGCATTGAGAACGGGGTGTGAATAGAGTCCCCGGGGGATTGGACTGTGTGGCCCGCTGGATGAGCTAGGGATTCATCTTGGGAGCCCCCTTTGCGCTTCTTTGTTGCCAATGCCTGCTCCTCTAAGTCGTCACTGCTTTCATTGCCGGAAATGTCGCTGGTCGTCAAGTCCAAGGCTGGATTTGCTGCTTTTGTCGACCCTGCTCGCGTCCGGGGCCTTGTTGCTCCAGGGCCAGCCAATGGACGTTTCCCCAACCGAGGCCGCTCATAATTTGTGGCTGCAGCCCCCGCCGGCCGCCGCCGTTCCTTCTCCTCCTTTTTGGAGTTGTCCTCTGCTAGCAGCCGTTCCTTCTCCTCCTCCTCCTTTTCCTTTTTGGCTTTGTCTGCTGCCAACTGTCGTTGCCTTGCTGCCTCTTTTGCTTTCTCACCTGCTTTCCGCTTGCTCTCAGCTTTTGCCGCTTCGAGCCTCTTCTCTGCTTGCCGGGAGTTTTCGAAGGCGGTCTTGGGGAGTGTCAGCTCATACTTGGCAAGGGTGCAGCCCAACTCACTGAGAATGTCTGCTGAAGCAAAACGAGTGGGTGTCTGACAGTAGACATGTGACAAACCCACGTGCTTTATCTCATGGGTTGGCGCCAGGTAGAGCAGAGCTGTGAAGCGCCGCTGACCGGCCCCCTTGCCTCCAACAGTCTTACTTGCAATGAGGGCCGCCAAGAACATTTCCTTCTCATTGGGGGCCACGGCGCACGCAACCGCACGGCCAAGAGTGATGGGCTCAGACTTCCCCACCAAATGTACACCGGCAAAGATGAGGAGTTCGTGCTTGGGAATGCAAAGGCCTTCGGTTGCACTGCCAAGGAAATTCTCACCAAGGAATGTTCCCTTCACCTGCTTGTGGTCGGCGTACAGACGTGAGGCACGGGCACGGGTGTCCTTTTCCCGGTCCTCAGCCTCCTTGACCCAGCGTGCCGTGCCATCTTTCACTTTGTCCAGCAAGTCATCTGGCGGCAGGTCGAGGCGGAAACCCGGCAGAGTGTCGAATACGATGAGGGCCTTCTTTTGGCTCTGCGTTCGGTCCACATCATTGAGGTTGGGTGTGCGCACCGTCGCCCTGTGCCACCCTTCCTTTATGCCAGCCTGGGGCATGTCCAACAACAGCATCTCGATTCGCACTGAATCTTCGAAGCCAAACCCGGTGCGCCCGTTCTCACAATCGATTTTGTCTCCGTCACTGCCGCTAGGCTGTGACCTGCAGGGGCTGGTGCCGACGCATTCGTCATTCTCGCCTACATCGCTGTTGATGCCGGTGTCATCATTGTCTTCAGGTACACTGCCCTCGGCCATGCCCCCACCATCTACGCTACCACTGATGATTTCCTTGGCGGTGCCGCCACTGCCCATGGGTCCCGCAGCTGTGTTGGTGTTGCCGTCGGTGCCACTCTCTTGCATGCCACCAACCTCCTCATGCGGCACTCTGCCACCGGTGCGGTGAGGGGCATCGTGACTTGGCGTGGTGTTGCCGCAGGCTCCGCCCTCGGCTGTTGCGGAGTTGTCTGCGGACTGCGGTGTGCGGCCCCCACGGCCTATGAGTGCCTCGTCGTCGTCGATTTCGAAGAAGCGCGAGTTGTCCAGGTTCTCATTGTCGACAGTGTTGCCTGCCCCCCAAGCACCTCGGGCTCCGTCCTCAACAACGACGAGGTTGTTTGCGGGGTGTGGGCTGTGCTGGCCACGTGGCCCGTCGTCGTCGAGGCTGTGCGACTGCAAGGTTTGCATTTCCTCACTGTTGCAATCATCCGTGAGCGAGAAGTTGCTCCGTTCGATGCCGCCGTCCTTAGTGATGTCCTGAATGTGCTCATCACGCGCCCATGCGCACGCGATGCGATGGAAGCGCATGGCGTTCTCACCCAACAAGTGCTGCGAGTCGGTGATGGCCAGCCGCGCCCGAATGTTGGGCAATGTCTTCAATGCAGCGATGGCCAGCTCCTCCGTGAGGGGGCCTGAAGGAGAAATGTTGCCGGAGATGGAGGCGAGGAGGGATTGGCATGCGTCGTGCGCCAAGTCGCAGCTCTCGTGCCCGTCAGACCAGGCAAAGTATGGCCGTATCGAAGGCGGCTGGTCGGTGGCCGGTCGACCTGGGCGGCGCGCCGCAGGCGAAGCTCGCCCGTTCCGCGACGCTGCTGCTTGTAGCTGCTTCCCCCTGGGCATGGTGATGGCGCGGGCCCCCTCGCCCCAGGTGGGCTTCGTTCGCGCGCAAACGAAGGGGCGGTTTGCCGGCTTCAGGCCCCAAGCCGGCGTGGCTTGGCGGGAAAAAGCTTCCGGCTTAGTGTCGATTTAGGTAACCTATTCCATGTAAGTAACAATTTGGAGATCATAGGTGTTGCTGATGTCAGCTACTTATCCGGTTTATTTCAGGTGTCGGGCGAGCAGCCCTTCAGAGCCGACGTAGTACATTAATAGCGCAGATGTTCAGGTGCACCTCAACAGGGAAACCCCCGGCTTCACGGCGGGGCCAAGCCGGCTTGGAGCGTGAAGCCGGTGCCACCAGTATCCCGCCTGTCTCCCGCCTTCCGCATGTCCATCTCTGCTTTCGCCTCGGTCTTCTCGTCGTCTGTCGTGCCCATCGATTCGGGACAGCGCTCTCCTTCAGGACTCCAGACCGCAGCAACTTCATCCACTTGTCCCGCGGCAGTTGCCACTGCGGCACATCACCTAAGCACATGTTGTGCATCGCCCGTCATACCTGCAAACCCAGGACACGCTGCACAGTTAGCGCCGGAGCAAGCACCCGATAGTGCGCATTCCACACACGCTTCAGATGATGACTTCTCGGACCCGCACTTTGCGGGTGCTTTCCCGTCGGAGTCAGAGTCAGGCGATGCGTCTGGCGACTCTGCACTCGACGAAGTCGATGACGCAGAAGCAGAGACTAGACGGGAGTGTGCCGTCCGCGTCGATAAGCGACGCCGACGTCAGGCTTGGGACAGCACCAAATTCTTCCCGGCGACGGTGGCTGCTTGGAACGACCACATGAACCTGTCCGCCGTTCTGCAATACGAGTGTCTGTGTGGCCGCCGATGCACTCACCAACTTAACGTCGTGCAAATCTACGAAGAACGACGACTGCTGAGGGCACGGGCAGGCGAGTTGGGCCAAGGTGGCCTTCGCGACGCTGTTCGGGAGCGGCTCGCAAGACAATATGACCCCATTCAGCGAAAGTTTGGACGCTATGTTCTGTGTGGTAGTACACGCTCGCTCTGCCTTCATGCATACGGCTTGTGCCTCGGCATCTCGAACCCAACTTTTGAGAAGGCCCGGGCTGATGTAAGCCGCAACAGGCCTTGGCACACTGGTAGGATCCAGAAGCGTGACGAGAAGAGATCGGCAGCGCGACGAAAGCTCGCTGCCTGGGTGCGAGAGCAACTCAAATGCATGGAGGGCGATAAGCAGACAGGAGCGCGCTGGCTCTACTCAGGAAAAACCACACAGGGGGAATTGTGGCGGCGGTACTGTCGGGACTGCGACCGCGCCAATCAACCTTATGCCCCAGGTGCATCTTCGAGGATGCTGTATGACACGTGGCACTCATATGACATCAGAAAGAAGGCCGTCACGGGACACGACGTCTGTGATGTGTGCGCACACCTCGACCTCATTGACGAGCAGCTGAAGGGCAAGAGCGACCGCGCCTCCTGCACCGCGCGCGAAGCAAACGACTGCGAGAGGCGCCTGCACACGGCGTACCACCGCAGAGAGCGCGACTACTACGACACGGCGGTACATACAGGCGAACACCACCCAGATCGTGTCACAGTTGTGACAATCGATGCTCCTACCCGTCATCAGTTCGACCTCCCGAGCCAAGCACGCGCTCTGCGAGACACCAGGAAAGGGCTCAACTGTGACAATAGATGGAAGTCGAAGCTCGAGGGAGTCCTTATCGCTGGTTTTGGCATGAACACCTATGTCGCGCGCGACGCCTTAGGTGGAGGCTCCAACCTTGTCTGCACTGTGCTCATCCTTTCTCTGGGCCGCTATGTGCGTACGAACGGGCGCCTCGGTACGTCTCTGCACCTGCAGCTCGACAACACCACCGGTGAGAACAAGAATGAGACAGTCTTGGCTTTGGTTGCCTGGCTCGTGGCCGCCGACGTCTTCAATGAGGCATCCATATTCTTTTTGCCCGTTGGTCACACCTACAACGACCTCGACCAAGTGTTCGCTCCACTAATCCAGGGTATGCTATCGACAGTTGTACCGACGGTAGGGAGCTTACTGGACTTTTTGCGGAGTCGTCTCGTCAGGCAACGAGTACGCGAGGTGAAAGATTTGCCCCACCTGTGGGATTTCAAGCAGTGGCTGCACCCTCATTTTGACGGCGTTGTGGGAGGCTATGCAACGGGGCAGTGGTCATCGGGCATGCACGAGATGCAGTTTTCCAAGGATAGCGAGGGGCACGTCCGGCTGCTATTTCGCCAATCATCCCAAGCCACAAGCTGGCTTCCTGAGGGCCCAGGCATCAAGTGCTTCAACTCGTTGCCCACAGGGCCACCACCATTGGCACGGATCAAGCCAGACTCACACTGGGGGAAGTCGGAGGTTAGCTCCAATGTGCGGGCTTGGTTAAACGGCATCGGTCTCCAACACGACGAGCTCGAAAAGGCTGAGAGCGAATGGAGTGCCCTCTTCGCACGGTTGCCTCCAGATGGAGACGTTTCGCGTCTGCCTACGGGTGAGCGCCTGGTTTGGCCAACCCTCCCGTCTTGGTGCTGTAGTGATCACGTGCACATGGAACTGCCACGGCAATCTACGAGCACCAGTGCAGCGGGTTCATCATTTGATCAGGTTGACAATCCAGAATTCGACCCGATTGCTCATCGGCATCGGCCACCAAATTTGGTGGAGAAGGAGGCGGCGGGATATCGAGTTGCTCGCAGAGAGGAGGCGCGACGGAACGCCTGCACAGCCCCGGTTTTTCTGGGAGAGTACGTCGTCTTCAGGACACCGTCCTTTGGGAGTACCTCGAGCAGGGTGGCGCTTGGCAGGGTAGTGCATGCACCATTTGTTGGAGGCAGTGACGAGAATGACATATTCGACATTACTGAGTACGAGCACTACCCACATGAGCTTTTCAGCGGATGGACGGGACACTTTCTTGCCAGGCCGAACCCGGATTTCGTCGAAGGACGACGGGGTGCCAACTTGAAGAGGCTCAAGCACAAACGCGTTACCCGTTCCGACCTCCTGGTGCTCAACGTGCAAACCTTCGTTTCCATGACTTCAAACTGTCGGCGTTTGCATCTACGCGTGAGTGCACTCCGGGCGATAGCAGCAGCATGCCCAGAGATAGCCCTTCCCCTTGTATTTCCGCCTGAACATGAGCGTGATGATGATTCCACCCCACCTATTGTGGATTCGAGGTCATCAGATGTGAACTGTCAGGGCTCCAATGGTCAATCGAGTGTGAATCGTGGGGGGTTGGGTAATGTGCATCTGAGCGTGGATGACATCCTCAACGCTGCACGAGCGAGAGGTTTGGTGAATGAGTAGTGCTTCCTTTGAGTTAATGAGTAGTGTGTGTAGCACGACCTTGCGTTGCATTCCATATCAAGATCATGTGCATCGCCCAAGCAGCGCCCACTGCCACTAGAAGATAAATTATAGCCACTGTACTCGCCTCCCCCCCCCCCCTCATTGACCCCCCCCCCCCCCTCCTGGACTCACGCTCCTCGCGGAATGGGAGGAAGCTTTCAAAGTGTCGTGCTGTGACGAATGAGCTCCAGCGGGGGAAATCTAGATTCCATCCTTTATCGATTATCGATTATCCCCCCCGTAGGCAGCTCCAGGAGGGGAATTCTAGATTCCATCCTTTATCGATTATCCCCCCCCTAGGGAGCTCTGGGAGGGGAAATCTGGATTCCATCCTTTATCGATTATCGATTACCCCCCCCCAGGGAGCTCCAGGAGGGAAATTCTAGATTCCATCCTCTATTGATTATCCCCCCCCTAGGGAGCTCCGGGAGGGGAAATCTAGATTCCATCCTTTATCGATTATTGATTATCCCCCCCCTAGGGAGCTCCAGGAGGGGAATTCTAGATTCCATCCTTTATCGATTATCGATTATCCCCCCCCCTAGGGAGCTCTGGGAGGGGAAATCTAGATTCCATCCTTTATCGATTATCCCCCCCCTAGGGAGCTCCAGGAGGGGAATTCTAGATTCCATCCTTTATCGATTATCGATTATCCCCCCCCTAGGGAGCTCCAGGGGGGGAATTCTGGATTCCATCCTTTGTCGATGATCCCCCCCCCTGAGGGGGGGGGTCTCTGGGGCTAGGAGCCCACCAGGGGCTAACACATCATCTAGCTCTCCATCTGAGCCAATGAAACTTGTCTTCTGCAGTGGCAGGTGCCCCCCCCACCTAAGCTTTGGGGGGCACACATGCTGCTTGTGAGGCTGGGCTGAGGAGGGTGCTTGAGGAACAGTTGAGAAAAAGAAGGGTGAGTGGGTAGCCTTGGTCTCAACTCTCAAGGCACGGTCTCCCATAGGGAGTTACACGTTACGCATCATGAGGTTGGATCTTGTGCAAGGCTACCCCACCCCTCAAAGCAGTGGGTGATGGTAACTCGTAGGAATGCAACGCACGGTCTCTCGTAAAGAGAGTTACACGTAACGCATCATGCATCCCTTGAGGAACAGTTGAGAAAAAGAAGGGTGAGTGGGTAGCCTTGGTCTCAACTCTCAAGGCACGGTCTCCCATAGGGAGTTACACGTTACGCATCATGAGGTTGGATCTTGTGCAAGGCTACCCCACCCCTCAAAGCAGTGGGTGATGGTAACTCGTAGGAATGCAAGGCACGGTCTCTCGTAAAGAGAGTTACACGTAACGCATCATGCATCCCTTGAGGAACAGTTGAGAAAAAGAAGGGTGAGTGGGTAGCCTTGGTCTCAACTCTCAAGGCACGGTCTCCCATAGGGAGTTACACGTTACGCATCATGAGGTTGGATCTTGTGCAAGGCTACCCCACCCCTCAAAGCAGTGGGTGATGGTAACTTGTAGGAATGCAAGGCACGGTCTCTCATAA
Source organism: Isochrysis galbana (assembly GCA_018136815.1). NCBI lineage: Eukaryota > Haptophyta > Isochrysidales > Isochrysidaceae > Isochrysis > Isochrysis galbana. The sequence continues at coordinate 7,299 of JADDIW010000068.1, forward strand.
AGAGAGTTACACGTAACGCATCATGCATCCTGTGGTAGTTTAAGGACATTTCGGTCCCTGTGCTTGAGAGGATGCATTAATTCATTCCCCAATTTTCCAAGCATAGTGGAACAGCAGAACACGCATTGCACATCGTCCACCCCCTCCCATCCTCATCCTCGCCGCATGCGATCAGAGCCGTCGCGCTAGAGGCGCATCGGCCATCCGGCCTCGGCTCTCGCCGCTTCGAGCAGCGTCACAAGCAAGGGATTGCCACCTACCCATCGCACACCCAACACGTGGTCGCAGTGCGTCTCACCATCGCTCTGCCTCTCCCTCTCCCTCGATCTCTCGATGTCGCTTTTGCTGTCGCTCAGCTGCTCACTCTCTCTCCCTCCCCTCCCCTCTCATCTTGACAACCCTCCCCCTCCGGCTCCCCATCACTTTCCCTCCTCCCATCCTCATCCTCGCTGCTCGCCCTCAGCTCGGCGCGCGCTCCGACTGCCTAGGGCTGCATTGCGACGGCCCCATGCGATCGGAGCCATCGCGCTAGAAGCGCATAGGCCATACAGCCTCGGCTCTCGCTGCTTCGAGCGGCGTGAGCGCGCTCGGTGAGCGCCGAGAGGGCATGGGGAGCTCTGGGGGCTCCATCGGCGGCGCGAGACGCGCATCTCGCGCGAGAGAAGGGCGCGCCCCCCCGCGGTCCACCCGTTCCCGCGGGAGCCCCTTCCCCCCCTCCGCCCCCCGCTGTCCGTCGTCTTCTCTCCCCTCTCTCCTTCTCTCTTCTTATTTGTAGATGCCACCCCTCCTCCCCCCGCCCCCCCGCTGTCCGTCTTCTCTCCCCTCTCTCTCCTCGCTCTCTTCTTTAGCGTAGATGTCCCCCCCGCCCCCAAACCGTCGCGGAGTATAGAATTGTAGAGAGAATCTTGTTCGCTAGTGTTGGTAGGTAGAGTAGTAGATGGACACAGTACTCATCTCGTTCAACATCAACACGTACATGTACAAATATTCATCGGATATATCTATGATCGAGGAACAAGCAATGTCGCCCTACCAAAAGGATTAAGAATGTGCAAATGTTCCAGCCATATGTGCCCGCCTCGGTACCAGTACGAGTCTGGTGCTCTGAATCGCACTTTGAAGAATCGAGCCCATTTTTTTAACGTATGGCCTGTTTGTAAAGAAGTAAAAGTGCTAAAATGGTATGGCTCGGCACGGGTCGCTCCGGGCGAGACAGGTTGATATGCTCGCCAGGTGATTGTACTTTGCATATTTGGAATTGAGAGCGCCAACTTTTTGTTGTTTGTTGCGCGGCTTGATCGCCCAATTGCTGCTTAGAGCCGCAACGAACACATGTGCGTTTGTTAGTTGTTGGCGCGCTCGCATGTGCCTTCTTATCTTGCATCCAGCTGTGCCCGGTTTTCAACACATCAAGGTGTCGGTACGCGACAGCCGCTGCACGCACCCCCTATTTGTATGTGGACCTGTCCCTGAATGACGGGCGTTGGACACGTCCGTGCTGCGAGATGACGTGCCGTGGCGAGGCATCTACCTGCTCGCCTCTCTTGCTCCTCTCCCATCTCTCGCCTATGTTCTTGCCGCGAGCTTGCTCACTAGATTTCCAAGGGCTTGGAATGCGCGATACCGCATGGATATCTTCCACGGTCGTGCCTCCGGGAAGGGGAGCGGCTTGCCAATGGCGTACAGGATGCCGTATAGACCACCGAGCCCACCAGTGTTGCCGATTGTACGGTCAGTGACATAGCCGATCGTATACTTGGTCACAAGCCCGTCTTCGTCAAAGGTAAGGCTGCAGGCCTGAGGTGGGTTGACGACTGCCTTTCCGGTAGGCTCCTTCGCAAAGGGCGGAAGCGGACCCGTGTTGGTGCCGCGTCCGCGCGCAAAGTACCACACGCGGTTGCCCTCAAATGGGTCGACTCGGAAGCCGTAGAACTCGGGGTTGAAGTCGGGGAAGGCAGTGGCAAAGTCGACTCCGCCGATTGCTTTGAGGAACGCATCCTTGGAGAGCGGGCCGACGACGGGTCCGGAGAACTGGAATGACTCGGCCATCAGCGCTGGGTCGCCGCCCAGGCCGCTGTGGCTCAGCAGGAAGGCCTTGGCGAGCTCAACCAGCCGCTCAGCTGGCAGCGCAAAGCCAGATGTGGCGAGCATCGCCTCCTCGTCGACAAAGATGGAGCTACTCGATGCGGTCGAGGCGCACATTGACGCCGCGCCAAGTCGACCCGCCCGCCCCGCTGGTGCGAGTAGCGCCGGCGAGCCCGCGCAGAGGATCGACAGAGCGACTGACAGCATCGCTGTCGCTGGGCCGAAAGAAAGGAAGAAGAAAGGGAAAGATTCCGGGAAGAGTCCGTCTGTTGGAAATTGTAGTCTTGTAGACTTGCAGAAGGGTCTTGTTGGCTATTGGCTAGCATCCCTCTAGCCACATACACCGGACGAGCCATGCACCAATCTCGCACACCCTCTATCGTGAGGTAGGGTACTCCGTTGCCGATGAGGCACGGTCCCTCAGCACCAGGAGTAAATTAGGACAACAAGAAAACTTCGACTCTGACTCTGACACTCCCCCATCGCCGAAGACACCCCGGACCTACCTACCCGACTACCCGACTACCCGACCCACAACCACAACCCCCAAAACTATCAATAATGCGGCTCCAAACCCCGATACGAAGACGAACACGGAGAAAACACGAAACAACCGATAGCCCGATGGCCGATGGCGCAGGAGGGAGAAGAGAACTAGACCATCGGGGATCGGTATAGGGCTTGACAAGAGTTGCCGGCAACTTTCCGAGCAACTTTGGGGTGTTTGAGCGTGCGAGCAACTCACGAGCAACTTCAGGGGCTATAGGCAACATTGAGCAACATCGAGCAACTAACGAGCAATTTTACCCCTAGAAGAGCACCTAATGAGCAATTTCGGAGGGAATTTTTGGCCGCGGTTGCTTGGAGTAGTGAGCTGGCCACGACGGGCCAGGAGGACGAGCGACCCAGGCGAGCCTGTGGGCGGGAGAGTGAGAGTGAGTCAACAGGTTTGCTCTTGGCAAGCCATAGAGCATGCCAAGACGATGATGGGTGGTTCGTGGTTCCTCCCGGAGGAGTGGAGAGTGGGGGGGGGGCTCGTGCCTCGTGCACCCCATGGGCGCGAACAAAGTATAAGCTTAGTTGGACAATGACATAATGACAACTGAAAGCCACGCCGGCACAACCGCCGCGCACTGGCCTACCCGTTAGCTAGCGCATTGCGACACCTCTTTGCTCTTCAAAGGCTTCCAAATTACCGCCCCTGGCGCGACCTACGGGCGCACGCTGACGCTGCCGCACGGCGGGCGCCACTCGGTCAGCGTGACGACGGAGGACGGCCACGCCGCGCTCGTGCCTCGCCCAGCTCGTGGGCGACGACGAGCTCTACCACGTGAAGCTCGGCCACTTCGGCTTCTCGATGCCGGCCGCCGCGCAGGAGGAGGGCCTCCGCGTGCAGCCCAGCCGCGCCGCGCCCGAGATGCGCAACGGCGCCGCGTGCAAGCGCAGCGGCCCGGCGAACGACCTGTGGGCCCTCGGCACCGTCTTCGCCGAGGCGGCCTGTGGCCACGGCGGCGTGCACTGGATGGACGACCCCGTCATCGCGATGGTCCATGACCTCGAGCAGGCGTCCGACGCGCGGATGGCGTCTCAGCTGCGCGCGCGCGCCGATGCGAACGCGCGGGACGACCGGCTGACGACGCCGCTGCACTTGGCCGCGGATCGTTGTCGACAAAGGACATGACGCCTCGCAGGGCCTGGCTGAACGCGCCATTCACTGCGGGTGGGCATCTGTAGGGGGCCTACTCTTCCAGCTGATGCAACACCTTGCTGTCTCTCAAGTTGCCCCCCAGGTCCACCTCCTCGACTTCCGTGAGCTTGAGGTTCTCCAACGCTGCGAGTGCATCGACGTTGCCCAAGACTTCGGTTGCGTGGGCCTCCATTCGTTTGATGCGTTGGCCCGCCTTGTCAATGACCAACCGCCCACAACCCGAAAGGGAGAGCTCCTCGAGCAGAGGGAGCATGGTACCCCCCGTTATCTCCGACATCAGAAGGGTCCCGTGCCGTTGTTTGTCGAGGCATCTCAGACGGAGTTTTCTGACCTTAATCCGTCTCCATGCCCGAGCAGTCGGTGGCGACGCGCAGCATGGCGGCCCTTCTCTCTCTTGCCATAGTCCGCACATTCGGCGCGGCGTGGTGGACGAGGGGGCGGTCGGAGGAGGGGGGGGACGGTCGCGGTGTGTAGCGGGGAGACTCCCTCGTCGTTTATCCAATCAATCCACTGAACAGTGGGGGGTCCTTATCGAGTTTCGTTACGGGTTTATTTGTGTTTCGTGACGGGGTTTACTGGCTGACAGTAGTTTTTGAGAGAGTTTCCTCTTGTCATACAGCCTAAAGAATTGTCGGAGATCGGGGCACAAATCCGTTCTAAAGACAAAATATCTGACTTTGTTACGCAAGGCGGGCCATTTCATGTTGACGACTTCTTTCTCACTATTGTCATACAGGAGTTTGTGTATGAAATAGACCAATGTGAACACACGTTCATGCTGGCACATTTCAGATAAGACATTTGAAATCAGCGTATCGTGCTTGATTGTGAAACATTCGTACAATGTGCCACAGCTTTGCAAGAATTCTTTATGGCCATTGGGCTGCACTTCGTCCAGTGCCTTCGCCATAACCTCCATGGCAGTATCATCAGTTGAATCATTCGGAAGGAGAGGTCTGATAAAGTCCGCGAACGACTCATTCACTTTTCCGGAAATCCACTCGTATCGCTTGCTATGTAGTTCTAAAACGCTTAGTGACCCCATTGAAGGCAGCGCAGGTTTATGTAGTACAAGATATTTTCTTGGATGTTCCTCGCCTCGGGTATGTGTCGAGAAAAGGGGGGGGTGCAGTTATGGCGACGAGTGCTGTGAAGGACTTGAGTGCAATGACGAGGGAGTGTGTGAGACGCCATGCCGCGAGCCAGGGTCGGTGTGCCAAAATAACTCGGAGTGCTGTGGTGAATACACGTGTCGTAGTGGTACCTGCTTTAAACTACACCCAAGCTAGATACTAACCTCATACTGCACGCGTGCGCCGCCGGGCGCGCATGCGCGCGTGCACGGCCGGTTGGGCTCCGAAAAACTTTTTGGGCGAGGAGGTGATGCCAACACGACGAACAGTCGGTGCGGAGTGTGCACGACCTCTGGCCAGAAAAGAGTTTCTCAGATCCCTCCCCTCTCATACTAACTTTAAACTACACCCAAGCTAGATACTAATGACGTGTAACAAAAGTGTTTCGGAGTTGATTGAACTTTTTGGTAGTCTAATTTAAGGTTAAATGAAACTATCCTGTATCTTTGAAAGGCTCATTCTGAAGTTTGCTCAGGACAGAGCTGCTCCAAAACACACAGGTAGACCAAGGGCTCTGACTGATACTCAAGTTGTGAGTCTCCTCTTCAAGTTTCTGCGCACTGGCTGCCAGTGGAGAGAGTTGGACTGCGGAGGTCGCTCTCATATGGCAGTGCGCCGTCGAATGGAGCTTTGGAAGGAGAAGGGAGTGGTCGATGCTGCATATGCACAAGCACTTCGCACATACTCCAAACTCAACCCCCCGAAGCGGCACATCATAGATTCTTGTCACATTCGGAATCGGCATGGAAGGAGACCTGACACTGGACGGAATCATGTAGACCGCGGTAGACAAGGGACCAAGCTCTCAGTGGTCACTGATCATCAACGAGTCGTCTACGGACTTCATCTTAATCCCTCCAATCGACCGGATGTCATCCTGCTAGAGTCTACACTGGATTCACGGTGGGTGAAACTCGAGCCTATCATTCGCCACCTCCCTCCCCCCCCCCCCCTTCCTCTCGCGCGTTCCCCCTCTGCCAAACACTGGTGCTCCCATGCCTCTCGCGCATCGAGTGGAGTACCTTTAGTGTATCCTCCAACTGCTCCACCGTGTGTCTGTCTGATGCGGATCTCGATGACGAGGCCTTGGACATGGTCTGTCGCGTGCTTGAGGCAGGAGCGTGTCGGAGGACCCATACGCTCATCCTCGACCGCAACCGGATCGGACCGGCGGGCGTGCAGCGCCTGTGCGAGCTCGCGCGGAGCTTCCGGCTGTCGTCGGTAAACCTCTCGTGCAACCCTATTGGCGCGGAGAGCCAGCCAATGCTCTCACAGCTGAGGAAGCTCAAGGTGCAGGTTACTCTGCTGTGATCACGATGCAATTGAGTGTGTGTGTGTGGGGGGGGGGGGGGAGGGAGGGGGGTCGGAGAGGGGGGTCGAATACTCTAGTAAATATAACATGTATATATACGGGGGGTAATTTCCCCCCGTGTTCGGGTGGTGCACTGGGACTTTTGATGGCCCGCACCTTTATCGTTACAACTATAGTTGCTGCATGCAAGACTGAGGTTATGCTAATGTGTATGATGGGTTGACCTTTGACTTATGCGGTAGCATGTTCCTCAGCATCCCACTGCTCACCAATGATGATCTACATGGAACCCCAACCCTTTCGGCTTAGGCTTAATTTCGGGCGTGCCATAGAGCGCCTCGCCGAACTTGTGCTACGGAGGGCTTCCGCAACAATGGACTATCAATAGAGCATGACTTTTTATAATACTTCAAATTCCTTCACTTTGTGAAAATTGACCCGCCTCTTCTATTGTCTGCTATGCGAATACAAAACACAACCAAAAATCAAAAAAGAGTACTCAGCAATGGTGTCCCACGGTGACAACGGTGGGGGCGAGACGGGCGGCCGCCACCTGCCGCGCACGCACTAGCAGAATAAAAAACCTTAAGAACCACATTAATGATCTCGTTATTCTCGATCCGACAAGGCACTGTGCACCCATATTTCACCGCGGGGCAGCATCCGGAGTTGCAGCGCGAGGCGCTAGGTCCGGCGTTGAACCTCGCGCCAGCGCGATGGGTCAGATTTGAGCTCCTGACGCATTGTCGAAAAGACGACCACATATTTCGTGCCCCTCACCTCGATCTCGACCTCGTCAATCAAGTCTCGCCGAGCATACGCCTCCTCGATGACGCGGCTAACTGCTCGGTCATACGGGCGGAAGGACCTGCCAAGAAGCACCGTCCACTCGACCGGATGCGCGCTCGCGCCGTGCTGGTTGGCACAGTCGTCACTGGCATCTGCCTCCTCCTCAGTAGCTGAGTCGTCCCCTATTGGCATCGTCTGGGAATCACGAGTGCGCACCGTGCGCCGCGCAGTCGCGTGTCTGGTGTGCGACACGGGCTCTTCGTCCTCGTATGCATCGTCTTCATCCACAACACCTTCGCTGCTCTCTGCCCCCCCCCCAGATGGCTCGTCCATCTCAGCGTAGTTGACCCGCTTGCGGCGAGCCCGCAGCTTGGAGGGCATCAGCTGCACCGGCTCGTCCTCCCAGTCGCTCTCCTGCACCGAGTGGTCGTTGCCCGAGTGCTCTGTGTCCGTGTCCGCCTTGCGCCGCTTGCGCTTGCCATCCTTGCCCGCCTTGGCGGCCCGATTCGGCTTGGGCGCCAGCACTGGCGGGTCGATGTCGTGTCGGAAGTCGCGCAGGTGCTGCGGGTTTCGGCGGTAGCACGCGGTCCCAAACTGGCAGATTGGCCGGGTATCGGCCGACTCGGGCCCCTTGTCTCCAAAGGTCAGCGCCTCTGCCTGCCCAGCCGAGGCGGGTGGCTCAGGCTTCCGACCCTCCTCGCCCTCAGCGTTGATCCTCTCCCGGATGATCTCCACGATGAAGGCAAGGTGCGCCGCCTCGTCCGCCGCAGATCCGCCCACCCCGCTAGCCAGTGCCCCCTTCGCCCCAGCTTCTCTTTCGCCTCTCACATCCCTTCCCTCTGCCGTCTCTCCTTCTTCCGATACCTCCGCACTCTTCGCCTTCTCTCTGTCTCTCTCGTTGTTCCTCACTTCCGCCAGCCTCTGCTCGATCGCGGGCAGCGCGGCCGCGCAGTCTCGCACCGGCTGCGCCAGCACAAACTCGAGCTGAGAGACATCAAGCCGTGCGGGCGCTCGCGAGAGCCATGCAGAGAGTTGGTGTGCCTCGCGCGCCATCGCCGCCGCAGAGCAGTCGGAACGACAGTTGTGTTCTCTTTGGGTCCGATCGTCGACCGACGTCTGTAAATAGGCCTCTTGGCAGAAATATATCCGGATATATCTACTGGTGGGTATTTGGGCGAACTTTGGCAGGACTAGCTATCTCTGGATATTTCCACGGGTGCTCTGGATACTTGGTGGATATTTGGGTTGGTGTGGGGGGTCTACGCGCGAAAACAAAACCCTTGCAGAGCAAGAATGAGCGCGTGGCTCGGCTAGGGGTCACTAGGAAAGTCCCACAGAGGGAATAGCTATTCAGAATAGGGTAGATTACGTTAATGTTAATAAAGAGTAAAGAGGCTGAATAACTAATATTTACTCGATCGCAAGATGATTACGACAGACACAGACAGAGCCTGCGAGCAGCAGCGCCATGCCGCGGCGAGGTGAAGCCCTCCTGCCCCTGGGCCCGCAGCCATTGCCATCCCCCATGCCTGCCCGAGCAAATAATGCGCGACGCGCGAGCCATGGACGGGCTCGCGTTTGCGCCGCTCGCTCAGCTTGCGCCGCGCGCCGCGGGTCTGGGTCAGATTGTTGATTGCCCAGCCCCTTCAGAAGGCAGGGGCTGAGGGTTGATTGTATGACGAATTGAACGTTGGCCCCCGAGAGCTCCTGGGGGGCGTTGGCTCCTGGGGGGTAACATTTATAGAGTTGTGATATCTGTTTCCATTTCCCAACTAGGGCCGGCAGCCTCTTTTCCCATCTTATCGTGGATTTCTGTTTTTTTGTCTTCATCATTTCGAGGAAGTTAGTGCCCTGACGCTTTTACCCTCCATCGTTTGGCGCGTGCCCTTAAAGGTGCTGCATTCTTGGGGTATTGGGTAGGCCATTTCGGCCGGCCCGCCATATGCCCTTCCTCATTTCAGTGGTGTGTATAGATTGCCCAGGGGTGGTTGTCGGTTCGCTTTTTCGTAGATATGAGGCTCTCCCATAACGTTTAATTTAGTTTCGTAGTACTCGCCCCTCCGGCGCGCGAAGTATCTATAGCTGCAGGCCTGAAATAGCGCAATAGCAGGACTCGTGCAATATATCCTAGATGCATAGCCAAAGCGCCACGGAAGCGCGCACGATCCAGCTCCAAGACTAGATCTTGATGTCCAACACGAGAGCCGCTAAGTAACGCAAAACCTGTGCAAGATCCAGCTCCTTGACGTGGGCGGTGGGCACGCACGTCCTTTTTTCGTCACACGTAATACCGCCGCTCGAAGTTCTCCGGCGGAGTGCGCGCGCGCCCTGACAACGGCGCAAAGAACCGATGCTGCTGCTGCCGCTTCGATGCGGAGCTCGCTTCGCTCTGGGCGTGCGATGCGGCGCATTGATGAGCACGTGGCTGACCTCTCGGCGTGGAGAGCGCAGCATGTCCACCCACCGCAGAGTTGCAGCGGAACTGCACACACGTCATGCTACCAAGCGCGCACTCATGGCACAAGCCCGGCGGCTTCTGTGGACGCCAGTGGCGTGTGAAGGCGTTGTCCTCCATCCACACCTACAGGACAATGGCATCATGCGACTGTCGCGTGGAATCATGGCAGGCGGACTCCTTGTCACCATACGCTTGCCCCGCAGCACCTCAACGACCAGCACGGATCACGAGGATGTGCGCTGCTCTCTGGCGCGGTACCGCAAGGCCCATACCTCACCTGCCTCTCGAGCGCGACGCCCTCTGGTGTCACGACCCCAAACACCCACGTGCCGTCAGCAGTCGGCCATGAGGCGCCAGCCTGTGTGCACTCATGCCGTGCGTGCACGCGGATCACGGCAATGTGCGACGCGGCGAGCCTGCCCGACGGCCGACTCATTGCCTCGACAAGCGCACGCGCAGCACAATCGTACACCAGAAAGCCAGCGGGCACCTCCACTTCACCTCGGCGCACGTGGAGTGGCTCTAGCTGCGAGCAGACCATCCGCTTGCCCAAGACATACTGCAGGGCGAGCCCGTGCTCAATAGAGTAGTAGCGTCCGCCCACTACTGCCACACACTTGTACCAGAAGCGTCGGCGAGCGAATAGCCGTGCCGCACGCCTCAGGGAGGCTGCATCCCAGTCGGATGCGTAAGCCCTGGGCGTGGCTGCCGAGTCCGGGCTGCCTGCGCCACACGCCTCGCTGTGGTCGCCGCCGGAGTTCCTCTGTTCGAACGTGCCCTTGCTACGAGGACGCGTTGACCGCGTACTGGCTCCACGGTTGAGCGCTAAGGTCGGCGTGTGCACAGGAGTGTCCACAACAACGGAGCTGCCGAGCAAGAACCCGCGTGGCGCATTTGAGTGGGCGCGATGCCCTGCCACCAAATACGAGAGCTGCCTCCCGTCGCTTCGGCGCATGGCGCTGGGCGGGCTCGCCCATGTACTCCTATCGCTGGACGAGGGCTGCTCCTCCCAACTCCGCCTTGAGGACAGCTGCGGAGATGACGCCGTTTGCCGGAGCCGCGCCGAGCGCAGCCGCTCTCTCGAGAGGAGCGGTGTGAGGAGTTGCGGCGCCGAGGTCGACTGCTGCATCCGCCGCGGTCCCAGCCTAGGTAAAGCATCACCTGACGGTGCGTCAAGCTTGCCAGCGAGCCGCGACTGCCGTAAGCGACACCGGATC